>JASMSQ010000034.1:0-45034 GCA_030544225.1 Skeletonema marinoi
TCATTTGTCTTCTTCTCGTCCTTGGCCTTGAGCATTCTGTGATTAGATATATAGCATGGGATGCCCCGCCCTCGCATCACGTTGATGTGTTGTGTTGGTTGTATGAGGCCGATACGGAACAACATAGTGGTTATCGCGAACCGCCGACTACACCATTGAGTTCTACGTGAAAAAACGATCTAGGCATTACATTGTTGGTGTGGGATACGGTCGTTCAACGATACTGTTATGGTGCTGGTTGTTCGGCGGCCGGCGCCATTGAAGTTGAAGAAGTAGAGGAGCGAGCTCTAAGTAAGTATTGTACTTACCTACTTATCATTGACCTCATTAATCGGGCCCCCTTTGTCTCTCATCTTTTGGTTTCCCCTATTCTGCTTCTGTAGTGCGATTTTATCACATTTTAGTTAGTGATTTTAGTTAGAGAGCAGTCCAAATGGCCATATTTAAATTTTGGGGAGCTGATTTATATGCATTTCCAGTGGCACTATCTTTTAGGCGACTATAATGGGAAGACTATAAGTATGTTTTTCATGCCGAAATTCCATTTTCCCGCTGAGATATGCATGTGTTTGCGCACAGTGGGTCGTGCTAGCCAAAATTGGCTAGACAAAAAACCTTAAAGCTAGTGGTACAGTTATATGCATATCTCTGCGAGAAAATAGACTTTCACACCCTACCAACCACAGGATACACTCGCATAATAGTCACCAAAAGGATAGTACCTCGGTCTAAGCCTATAAGTCAACTCCCCAAAACTTAATTTTGGCCATTAGAGCTGCTCTCTAACTAAAATCAGTAACTAAAATGTGATAAAATTTCACTACAGCAGCAAAACGGCGAAGAGAGTCTTAGCCCACTGGGCGTGCGCACATTAATGAGGTCAATACATATGAGATTTTTGAGAGTTCCTCTTTGCACACAGCACTAAGACACTTCATCCGGTACTCATATCGTCATCTACTGTTTATGCCACAAAATCTAATAGTTATTTGTCAAGTCGCTACGACTACTTATACAGGTCGTAGCGGGCTAGAGTTTCCTAATAGTACTAAAAAGTAACGTCAATGATGTACTGCAAATGAAGAGAAGAATTGGTATGCCGGAAGGACTACTTGTTGGTACTCAAACCTACTTACTTGGTCATTATGATACAGGCATTTATCAATGGGCCTGCCGTGGGCTAGCCCTTTTCAGGCCCAAGGCATTTGCTCATCTGTTGGGGTATTATTACCCGTCGAGCGTAGTCGTTAGAAGAGTGAGCTTTCCAATCTGTTGCCCGTTGTGTTGTGTTGTTGTGTTGGTGGTCAATATTTCCACCGAGTGGCCGAACTTCCTTTCCTCTTCCGGAATAGGAAGTTAGGAAGAAACCATTGGCTTGGCTCGACAAGAGGCTCAGGTAAGCAGTTCTATCGTTCTAGACTTTTCTTCAATCATTGCCATCAAAAAGGGGTTAGAAAGCAGCCGGCAGCTGCAAAAAGACAGCGGATCCGGAATTTCAGTAAGAAGTCCAATTATGACAAAATAATGAATTGTATACCATTCGAAAGCTCTCTTCAAGCTCTATCGATTAGTACCAACTTGACACAACAAAATAACGATGAAAGTTACGACGAGAGCTAGACGAGAGGATTCTAAAACGCCGATGTTCAACTTATTGTATTACATCATCATCTTCCTCCTCCACCAACAACTCCACAACAAGATACCGATGATATGACGGTGTAGGAGGTTTGTGGCTTCGACGGTTTGGTGGTGGATGTTAGTTGGTTGTTGTGTGGCGGCGATGGTGGAGGAGGAGTATGGAGCGAGTCGACCAGAGGGAGGGGAGCTGTCGGGGTATTCAATGGTGATGATTGATTGTTGGATTGTAGATTGGATCTCACATCTCACCCGTGTCAACCCAACATGGATCTTACTGATCGTTTAGAAGTGTCTTCAGCGAAGCGTTCTTAGTCTTAGTCTTGGGCGAGCCCCCCAGGTGAAGCACCGTTAATATCGTGCATGCGCTCGTAACTAATATTGTCGTTCTTCACCGCATTAAGGTGGTCTCTTTTTGAGATCTTAGTTGTTGTACCAACCCATCATGTCACTCGCTGCTTTGAAAGTCCTTCTTCCACGAGGCCCTTGGTGGCCGAAGCACCATTTATCATTATTATTGTTGTGTCACAATAATACCACTAATCGATGCAGCTTCAAGAGAGCTTTCGAATGGTTGGTCAAAAATGAACCGATGGTGTGAAAAGCCATATGACACTTCATCCGGTACTCATGTCGTCATCTACTGTTTATGCCACAAAATCAAAATCTAATAGTTATTTGTCAAGTCGCTACGACTACTTATACAGGTCGTAGCGGGCTAGAGTTTCCTAACAGTACTAAAAAGTAACGTCAATGATGTACTGCAAATGAAGAGAAGAATTGGTAAGTAAGTATGCCGGAAGGAATACTTGTTGGTACTCATTCCTATTTGGTCATTATGATACAGGCATTTTCAATGGGCCTCCTGGTACGCTAGCCCTTTTTCAGGCCCAAGGCATTTGTCAATCTGTTGGGGCAAATCATCAACAATTGATACGCCATGGGAGTGATTTTGGATATCTAGTAAATACACTAAAAAATGAACGATGTACAGGCATCTTTTCTATTTGAGAGATTCATAGTTGGTTGATTGCTAGCACCATGTTCGAGGGCTTAGCTAGTTTGGGGTTTAAGGTCCTTCATGCGTCTTCGGCCGATGCGCAACCCAAGCAACGACTGCATTCACCACCAAAACGCCATAATTTTCATCAACAACACACTGAACTAACATCCTCCTACCATAACCATATCCTCCTCCTCCTCCTCCTATCCATCGTCTCTCGTCTCACGCCGCAACGTCTTCTCTTAGTCTTAGGATGTACATGAAAAGCATCGCTCTCTTCGTCGCCATCTACGGGCACACTGCCCTCGCTGCACTACCGCCTTCATGCCAAGATGGCGACTCCGGGACTTCTTGTCACACATGCACTCCTCGAAGCTCCGAGTTTGAACCCCCTGGGGTCGGGCAAGTTTGGTACTCTCATTGCTGCACGGAGTCTGATACCAACACAGACACAGAAGATCCGCCCGTAACTGACACCAAGGAGTATTGTTACTCTTACTCTCTGAAAGGATATCCGTCAAACCAACAGCATGGCATGAAGCCGACTTGCTCAGAGAACGGAAGTGGTGGTAATCTTGCGTGGACCCTTGAAGGCCAATGCAAGAAAGATGGGGTAAGTTCGTGTGAATGTCTGAATGTGATGTCATCACGATCTTGTATGGGCATGCTTTCGTCTCATATGTGTCTGCGTAGGCGTAGACATATTTATCCCTGCATATCGTTTATATCATATATCATCTCTTCTCACAATACATTTCCATATCTCCTCTGCTTGTTGACTTTCAGACTGACTATCCCTACGAGCCTCTTACGGACACCTCCGAAGGCTGTCCAGGAGAATATGATTCAAGCAATGCATACGACACGGGTGACATGGTGGAAGACAATGAAGTGGTCTTCACGTGCAGCGGCGCTGCTGCATTTTGCAATCTGAATGAACCCAACCTCCGAGGTGTTGGTGAGCATTATTGGAAGCCAACTAATTCGTGCACCGGCACGGCCAACCCCACTGCTTCTCCCGTGTTTGATAACCCTCAAGATGGCTGCCCCGAGGAATTTGATTCCGGCACCACCTACGAAGCAAATGATCGTGTCTCTGTGACACGTGAAGATGGCCGCTCAGTGATGTACACGTGCAAAGCTTTTCCAGCGAGCGAGTGGTGTAGTGTTCCAGCATACTCGCCTCTAAACACTGATAAACTTTGCAACGGGAAAGAGTGCTGGCCGCTAGCCTGGACTAGAATCGGAGGCTGCGACGGTTCCTACAGTCCCACAGGAACTCCCACCTTCGATCCTGCTGATGTGGAAGGATGCCCTGATGAATACAACAGTGGTACTGAATACGAAGAAGGTGACAAGGTTTCTGTCACTGCTGCGGGTGAGGATTACGGCAAGATCTACGAGTGCAAGGCTTGGCCGGAATCTGACCATTGCGGTACTGACGCGTACTCGCCTCTAAACACTGATAAACTTTGCAACGGGAAAGAGTGCTGGCCAATTGCCTGGACATATTTAGGCGGCTGCACCGGTACCATCACTCCCACAGCAACTCCCACCTTCGATCCTGCTGATGTGGGAGGATGCCCTGATGAATACAACAGTGGTACTGAATACGAAGAAGGTGACAAGGTTTCTGTCACTGCTGCGGGTGAGGATTACGGCAAGATCTACGAGTGCAAGGCTTGGCCGGAATCTGACCATTGCGGTACTGACGCGTACTCGCCTCTAAACACTGATAAACTTTGCAACGGGAAAGAGTGCTGGCCAATTGCCTGGACATATTTAGGCGGCTGCACCGGTACCATCACTCCCACAGCAACTCCCACCTTTGATCCTGCTGATGTGGGAGGATGTCCCGATGAATTTGAGGAGGGTACTGACTACGAAGAGGGTGACAAGATGTCTATCATTTCTGATGGTGAGGATTACGGCAAGATCTACAAGTGCAAAGGCTGGCCGTACACTGGCCATTGCAAAAGTGAAGCCTTCTCTCCTCTGAACACTGCTAAAGCTTGCGGTGGCGGTGGTGACGATTGCTGGCCGGTAGCCTGGACTTATGAAGGCGGCTGCACAGGTACCATCACTCCTACTGCGGCTCCCCAGTTTAAATCACTTTCCAAATGGGACAAGGAAGGATGTCCTCCCGAGTACGTGCCAAACAACTCCGCCTACAAGCCAGAAGATTATGTCTCGGTACCAAAAAACGATGACAATACCTACGGAGTTGTTTGGAAGTGCAAGAATGCCATGACTGCACCGTGGTGTCAAAATGAGGGTTATGCACCCGGTACTCAAAACGGTGGTCAGGCTTGGGAGAAGGTGGGGCACTGTGATGGTACAATATCTCCCACAGTTTCACCCACGATGTTGGCTTCCAATCCTAATCCTATCAAGCGAGTTTGCCAGTTCAAGTACAAGTTAGAGACAACAGGCGGCGGCGAGTATGTCATTTTGCAAGCTGGATCATGGGAGAAAGGTGGCGCAACAATTGCCACAGTGACCGGTGGTGCACCATTTGACTTGTTCAAGGCTGGACATGTTGTCAGGGATGGAACAGACGCACGTAAATGCAATCGGTGGCCGTTCACTCCTTACTGCAATCAGTTTTCCCCTTTCGTTCGCGATGCTTCAGATTACAATCCTATTCTTTCACGTAAGGGCTGGGATAAGGTCACTTGTGAAAACGTTGTTTCTGTAGTAGATGATGTGACAGGTATAGAAGATGAGTTCAATCCTGCTATTCCTGGTCCTGTGTTTGCTTCGAATGGACACTTGCTGGTCAAAAAAGATGGAACTTGCGTCAATCTTGCGATCAATCCAGAAGACTATTTCAAGTCATCGCCTGCTGTCAAGGGATGTCAGAAATGTGCTACTGATAATGGGTTTGGCTCATCTGCAGATTCGTTGTGTACTCTATGCCAAGATGGTACCATAGGGAAGATTGTGGACGGAAGGAGTCAGTGCGTGCTTAGCAAAGGTGCCATTCCTTGCCAGATATTTGAGGTACAAATCCTAACAGACGGATTTCCTCATGAAACAACTTGGACGTTGACTGATAAATGCGGGTCCAATCGAGTAATCATTTCCGGTGGTCCTTACAACAATAGCCCCAACACATTATTTTCAGAAATGAGTGCCTGCGTCGATGATGGACGATATGAGTTCAAAATCAACGTAAGTTACTTTCTGCGAGTGTTCATCTTCAGTCTTCATCATCAAATTTTTCAAAATAATCAATTGCTAAAGTGTTGTTGTTGTGTGTTTACTATTACTATTAACAGGACTCAGCTAGTGACGGCCTTTGCTGCAGTTTTGGTGAAGGAAGTTACCTCGTAAAGTTTGGTACCGAAGTTAAAGCATCTGGCGGAGCTTACGAAGATTCCGAAACGAAGACATTCGGAACATGCGGAAGCAGCTAAGTCTATGGTCAGGGTATCCACTTTTGTTTAAAATGTTTGTTCTCAGCCACCACGGGGGCTAACCTATGCTTTTATAGGCTTAAAATACTCCCCTCATTGAGCTGTTTACAAATCCATGATGTACTACTACAAATTTTTAAGCCTGTCTGTGTTTGGCCAAGATCATTGGTTGCGATTCTCAAGATGTATCTTCTACACTTATGAAGGAAGGCCTCAAGTACTTAGAAGAATCAGCCAAAACGTTAAAGAAAGAAGATGGAACGATTGTTATTGTTAATAGCATTGCTCATTCCTATTACTCCCAAATATTGACAGAGCTAGAGAACTTGAGTGCAAGTAGGAAGAAGACGAATTCAGCCTGTTAAACGTTGTTCATGACAGGACGATTATCCAAGGCTACTGTGTTTATGTTCATTAATGATCATTACATAAATTTTTTACCCGTCAAATGGCTGGACCGGGTAAGATATTCGCAAATGTTTTTGCTCGCAGAGGAATATTGAAGACCTGCCAATATCGTGATGTGGTTAATGCAACTGAATAGTGTTACACAATCCTCTTTGTCTGGCGCTTCGTGGAGGTTCTTCAATTTGCGTAGTTTGTCCTTTGCCTCATGCCTCGTGCACACTTCCCCGTTCGTCATTGAAATATCTTATGGATGGTGTTAGGAAGAGGGATTAGGCAGCAAAGAGGATTTTGCAGCCGCTGTTCGTGCACATTAAGCTTCCCATGGTCTCTGTGACAATATTACACATTGGAAGGAGGTGGAGGTAATAATCACGCTGAAGTGAGAAGTTTATTTACATTCAGACCGAGTAGATATCAGCCTAATTACATTTGCTGAAGCTACGAGAGTTTGCCTTACACTTACAAGCGACTCATATCACAAATGATCTTCAGTGGCAAAACGGTACAGACAGACGTACCACTTCTCTTTTTGTGGACTGCACGACCTTTGGCTTCCGCAGAGCATTCCCTTTTTTTTGCTCCATGCCTTCTGCTTCTGCACACCCCTATTTTGACAACCTGATTTATGCATCCCTTGAAGCTGCATCATTTTACCTTTGCCTCATGCCTGATGCACACTCCTCCAATGGCAGATTGATTCGTACATCCTTCACTACTGCAAAGCTTCCTCTTCGCCCCATGCCTCCAACACAATCCTCCTGTATGAGATTGAATTGTGCATCCTTCCTTGCTGCATAGGCATAGATTCTTCTTTGCTCCATGTCTGGTGCACACTCCTCCTCTATAAAATTGGTTTGTGCATCATTCACTACTGCATAGTTCTTTCTTTGCCCCATGCCGCATGCACACTCCTTTCTGTCGAACTTGATTTGTGTGCATCCTTCTCTGCTGCAGCTGCATCTCTTGATCTTTGCCTTTGCTCGTTTACGCTTTGCTCCATGCCTGTGACATACTCCTCCCTTCACAACTTGATTTGTGCATCCGTCGCTGTTGCATCTCTTGATCTTAGCTCCATGCCATTTACATACTGCTCCTCCCTTGTAGGCGGTGCTTGTGCATCCGTCAGTAGAACACTGTCATGTGTATTGCTTTCTAGCAGTTTTTTTCGGCACTGCATCTTCCTCTTCCTCTGTGCCTGGACATTATCGTGTCCTCTTTGTAGTCACCTCCCGTCTCCCATCAACAGCTTGTGCTGCTTCGGCCGCCTCCCTCTTCCGGCGCTGACTCTCTTCATAAATGAGTACCTTACAGCAATATCATCCTTATCCTTATCATCTGCTGTCGTTGATGGAACGGTAATCTTTATATAATATTTCTAGTGGGTATCCTTTTCGAATCGATGTACCCTACATCATGTGCTCCTTTGTTCGTATTGCCAACTAACTACCTTATGCCTATGCCTCTATCTTGATGAATCGCCGATCAGGTAAGTTGTCGGCATGCTTGTATCTTCAGCTTCTTACTTGATTGGGTGAATTCTCCAGGTGTTCTCATCATCGAACGGGGAAAAGAGTGCTAGGAGTTGTGGTCCCAATAGAAAAGTACTCCCATTAATTAACAGCACTCGCAGCCAACCAATAAAGACTGGCAACACACAACAATGTTGCCACAAGAAGCCCGCAGTGGTAGAAGGAAGCGCACAAGCAGCTTATTAGCTCACACTAACCAATAACAACACAACACAACTCCACAATGGGAAGAGTAGCACGCTACAAAAAGGTCCGCTCAATCGACCCCTTCGCCAAAAACAACACCTGGTCCTCCGACCAAGGCGACCGCACCACCCTCCGAAGGGTCAAACGCAAATCCAAAACTGCCCTGCGACTCAAGGAACAGAAATTACGTCAACGCAAGGGGAAGCACGGTGCTGGTTCGAATGGATGGGGTCATGATGATGGATATGATTTACCGCCCGAGGGTGGGGATGAGTTTGATATGAAGGATTTGATGGGGAGTGTGAAGAAACAGACGGGGAATGCTAAGGCGATGGATGCTTTGATGGAGCCGCAGGTTTTGTCGAGTTGTATGCCCACGGTTACTCCTTCGGGACACCATCAAGCACAGCAGCAGGCTAAGAAATCAAAAGTAAATGATAGCAGTAACAACAAGGCAGCTGCAGCAAAGAAAGGGGGCAAGCAGCAGCAAAAACACCCTGCAACAACAACAACACCCGATGGAGATCTCGTCATTACACACAAAACACCCACAAGAGAGATTATAGCCGCACATTCCAATCCAAAACGAAAACGATCCAATGCTACAACAACAACATCAACTGCAGATGGGGAAGTTGGTCCAACTAAGCAAGAGCGGAGAAAGGCATATCTGCAAGAAAAGAAGAAGAAAAAGAAGGGAGGAGCCAACATGAACAACAACAATTACAACAGTGACGATGATGATGACAATGTCTTGGCCACTCATCGATTGCAACAGCACCAATCCGACACTTCTTCTACCACCAAACAACCAAAGAAGCACATATCCCAACAACAAAACTATTCCGATACAATCGTAGCAAGATCCATAATGGATGATCAGGTAGAACGACCCCCAACATTTTCGGTATTGCCTCGTGGTGCACACAAGTTGTCCAAGAATCAAAAGAAAAAGAATCAAATGGATAGTGGTGGTGATGTGGATAAAGAACAGCGTATTCGAAAGGAGCAGCAGGCATTGGAGGCGATGAGGGAGAAGGTTATGAGGCAGTATAGTATTATGAGGGAGAAGAGGAGGTCGGGTGGTGTGTGAGGAATGAACATTCATTGGTTACGTTATTATCTGACGATTACTTCTTTAGTTGTAGAAGAATGATCACTACACAAACATACGACATAGATGTCTTCTCTAAACGTTGAAATTACTTTTCTTTTTTTGTACCCTTTCACCACACTCTCACCATCATTGCCACTTTAACAAACTCTCCGTACCATTCCTCCTACCAACCTCATCCTCCACAACACTCCCCAACAAATAATGATCCCAACTAATCCACTCCCCCCTCCTCCCATAATACTCCTCCGGCCTCTTACTAATATACACATTCTTAATATCTCCATTTTCAACCAACGCTTCGAATTCTTCCTTGGTTTTAATGGAGAAGTTGTGCTGTATCCATTTTTGGGAGGTGGTGTAGGGTAGTTTGAGAGGGGGGCGGCGGAGGAGTTGTTGGGTGTGGTGGTGTTCGAGGCGGGCTTTGGAGACTAGCCAGGAGGTGGATATTGTGACTGTGTCGTTTCGTTTGGTGATTCTTTTGTCATTGTTGTTTTCATCGTCGATATTGCTATCTTGAGCCATTGAGAGAGGATGATGTCGGCTTATTGTGCTATAGAACACAAGTTTTTGTGGGCAGTTGGCGACAAAGGCAACACATGATGTTGTGCTCGAAGATACTATGATGGTGCAGACGAGAGCCGCCATCAATGCAAACGGCAGCCTGCTGCTGTGCAATAAGACCTTCATGATGTCTAGAGGTACACTTTCAATTGTGTAATGTGGCGGGGTGAAAGTACTCTTTATACGACAAGGTAAAAGATATTAACTATTATTTGAACTCTACTGCAATTCGTTTGCCTTAGGGCCAATCAAATAGTGATGTCAGTTAGTAGACGATGTGCCTATCAGTTGTTCGGTAGCTTTGCTGTCATTGCGGAAGATGATGCATCATTATTTTTGCAGAAGGATTTCATTTTTTCGGCAGATGGACAAGTGTCGGAGGAAACACATTGCGACATTTGCAATACATCAAATCTTTTGTTCACAGTGACGTTTCGAGGACGTTTCATTTCCTCCGCCGGCTGCTTTGTTGAAGTTGACAACTTGTAGCGGCAGGATTGCAATCAATCTATCAGCTCATAAAGTATCTTCTTGTGAGGGAACTATCAACAGCAATAACTATCCAACAACAGCCTTATCTTAACAATGGCTCGATTCTCAATCGCACTAGCTCTCCTCCCAGCCGCCGCCCTGGCCTTTTCCACCACCACCTCTCTCCGCACCACCACCACTTCCCTCTCTGCCTCTTCCAAAAACGCTCAAGATCCATCCCGCTCTGCACCAGCATGGACCCAAGCTCGCTCCACCGCCACCTACAACGATGACTTTGATGCGCCCATTCCTGCTAATCCTCAATCTGGAACCACCGTCCTCGAAAATCAACCGGTAGTTGATGATGAATGCTACATGGGTGCCAATCTTGATGCCGAAGATTGCGTGGATTTTGATCCACCAAAGCAGCAGGCGACTCCTACCGCCTCCCCTGACGAAATGATCCTTCCTAGCGTTTACAGCGATGACTTTGATGCACCTATCTCCGCCAACCCTCAATCTGGAACTACCGTTCTTGATCATGAACCGGTGGTTGATGATGAATGCTACATGGGTGCCAATGGAGACTTTGATGATTGTGTGGATTTTGATCCTCCGAAGCAGGCGAATGACTGGACGAATGTTATGGATACGCCGAGGGGACAGAAGGCTAGGGATTTGCCTAGTTGGGCTAAGAAGTCTTCCTACAACGATGACTTTGATGCACCTGTCCTTGCCAACCCTCAATCTGGAACTACCGTTCTTGACCATGAACCAGTTGTTGACGATGAGTGCTACATGGGTGCCAATGGAGACTTTGATGATTGTGTTGATTTTGATCCTCCGAAGCAGGCTCAGCAGGTGACTCCTGCCACCTACAGTGATGACTTTGATGCACCCATCCCCGCCAATCCACAATCTGGAACCACAGTCCTCGACCATGAACCAGTGGTTGATGATGAATGCTACATGGGTGCCAATGGAGATTTTGACGATTGTGTGGACTTTGATCCTCCGAAGCAGGCGAATGACTGGACGAATATTATGGATACGCCGAGGGGACAGAAGGCTAGGGATTTGCCTGGTTGGGCTAAGAAGTCTTCTGCTTCCTACAACGATGACTTCGATGCACCTATCCCCGCTAACCCTCAATCTGGAACCACCGTTCTCGAAAATCAACCAGTAGTTGACGATGAATGCTACATGGGTGCCAATCTTGATGCCGAAGATTGTGTGGATTTTGATCCACCAAAGCAGGCTTAAGATTCGTCCTGCCGAGGGGACAGAAGGCTAGGGATTTGTCTGTTCGGCTATATAAGAAGTCTGAAGGTGGGTGTATAATAAGGACATGAGGAAAGAGATGTGTGGGCGACACATTGGGGACGGAAGTAGGTTACTTATCTAATCCAGTTGTGGAGTCGGATTCGGCAGATGGAACAATGTCGGAGGAATCGCGTTACGACTTTGCAATACATCAAATCTTTTGGCCACAAGAGTGACGTTTTTGTTTCCGCCGCTTTTGTTGATGACAACCCGCAGATTGGCAGCATTGCAATCAGCTCACAGATACAATCAAAAGATTCATCGTAGAGACTACCAACAGTAACTAAAACACAACAACAACTACCATCATCTAACCATGGCTCGATTCTCAATTGCACTAGCTCTCCTCCCAGCAGCCGCCCTGGCTTTCACTTCCACCACCACCACTCTCCGCGCCACCACCGTCCTCTCTGCCAAAAACGCCCAAGATCCATCCCGCTCTGCACCCTCATGGACCCAAGCCCGTCCTGCTCTCGCCACCTACGACGATGACTTTGATGCGCCCGTCCCAGCTAATCCTCAATCTGGAACCACCGTCCTGGAAAATGCACCGGTAGTTGACGATGAATGCTACATGGGTGCCAATGGGGATTTTGATGATTGCGTGGATTTTGATCCACCAAAGCAGGCGAATGACTGGACGAATGTTATGGATACGCCGAGGGGACAGAAGGCTAGGGATTTGCCTAGTTGGGCTAAGAAGTCTTAAGGAGTTTGTGATGCATGCTTGAGGAATGATGATGATGTGTATGGGTAATGATAATGGATGAAGATGTGTGGGCGACACTTGGGGAAGGAGGTAGGAATAGATTTGCTATGCTGCTGCACTTATAGCCGTATGGCTTTGTTTCATTGGGGTGAATAACATGTATGAGGGTTCAATCATTCTTTGGAGCAAACATATTTAGATGGAGCATCTATGGACATGTTTCTAGGTCTTGACGGCTTTCATATTATTATATTGTCGAATGGTGCTCAGTGATTCTCAAACTTATATAATACATAATAGAATCTCAGTGGTGATTGTAAAAATTGTATCTGATATTTCAGGGTGGACTCATCTTGTCGTATAGATTTGAGCAACAAATCGACAATGAGCAGCACATTAGCACATCTTAGGCGCAGTGGATTTAGCAAGCTCATCGTACGTATTTTTATATCATCCTCTTGATGCAATCAACTTTGTGCCCAGCCTTCCAGTGTTGCACCTGACATTCCTTTCCACAGTACCACGCTCCTAGACATCGTACACATCGTTTGAATGAAGAGCATCCTGCCTCTTTCCTGCAATTTGTGCAGCGACTTTTTGCCGCGTTCTCTAACATAGATACCAACTCGGTCGCTTCACCTTTTATTGGAAGCATTTCAGCCTCCTGCGCTGTGCGTGCACAGAATAAAATTGTTGGGATGGGACTATACCCAGGAATTTCTATGATTTCTTCATACCGCTGCACGCCAAGCTGAAATAATGCTAACGAAAAAATGTAGGCGGAAAGTTCATCCTCCAAATTCTTTTCGCAGTAATGCTTTGCAAGGACCAAAGATTTTGTCAAACCACATTCAGCATTAATAAAATATGCTCCCAGCGTACCGCACGCGTGGAGATCGCCCTGACTCGCTGCAAGTGTGGTGTAATGAAGACGCTTCTCTTTTTCGTGAGTAGAGTAAGTTAAAGCCAGCTCTCGCTGTGCATCTGTATGTCCGAGATCAGCAGCCTCTTTCAAATAATACATGTATTTCGATTTGTCCCGTTCAAGTGTTTCTCCTTTGCACACAAACGCGATGGCGAATAACGCCTCCGGATCACGTTGATCTGCAGCTTGTTTGATGAACTGCAATCCCTTCTTTTTATCTAAAGCCAAGCCGTTCATACCTCTCAAGTAACAAGTTCCAATATAAGTCTGCGCCCAAGCCCTACCTTTGTTTGCATGCTTCGCTGTAATGGTTGTTATTTTTTTATGGTCATTTGTATATGGCATTCTTTCCCGACAAAGAGGACATCTACCATGAAACATTTCGTCAATATTTTCTGCCTTGTACTTGGCTTCGCGTTCATCGCTGCACTGTCTGCATATCCAACCACCACAGCAATAGAATCGAATAATTGTCATTAAATTAACGTGTTTGATCGTTTCAAGACATATGGGACAACCCTCAGAGTTTTGAGGAGGATGCAGCTCGTCCTGAAGACGGACAATAGCCGCCACCCGCTTAGATTCCAGCAGTAGTTCGAGCTGTTCTTCATTATCCGACAGCTCTTTGATTAGCTGTGCCCTTGCTTTCGTCTCTGGCGATGTAAGACCCGTTTCATCAACTATACTTCTTAGCGTTGGGAGATTAACAATTGATCCCTTCTGAGAAGCAATTTTCTCCCGTAGTTGCTGCTCCATCTCGTCCATGGTATTGACTTGCATTTGTTGGAGGGGATGGAGAGGTAGGTTCGTTAGTCCTACGTAGGAATTAATATTTAAAGAGGCGGGAGGAAAAGATTTACAGCAAGCAACAAATAATGATGTGCTTGCTTTGATGATGTGCGCAGCTATGAACTTGGGAAGCCAGAGACGCACTAACAAACTAATTTCATAAACTTGTTGCATAAGTTACCAAACCTCTTAGTAGAGGGTTAGACGAGTCTAAGTGTCACCCTATCTTGTTGCAGCTCCTCGTATTCGTCGAGATACACCATAGCAAAGATAGCACATGTACCGAACATGCCACCGACACATTTTTGACGACATGTGCACGTAAAACTTCGTAGGCGGCCTTGTAGACGGCCGATTTTCGCCATTCAAAGGGCATAGCACCTTTCAGTAGGATGTTGACGAAGTGTATGCTGGGTATTAACGCCAATAAACATGTTCTTTATGGCGTAGTAGCAGTAGTCCTGTGGCCGACAGTAGCTTTTTCATGGTCGAAGGGAGGGTTCGCATCCATCCCGGTATGTAGCCCACGAATTCCTACGTAGGAGGTTCTTTGCCCCATCACTCCGATCGCACACCCATCGGCAGGTGAATGCAATACAGGTTTATGACATACCAACCCAATCAAACATTGCAGTCCTCATCAAATATCATTACAAGACTACGGTGGAAGGTATTCACAACGTTTTAGCACTGACATGTCTTGCTTATGGGCTTCTCAATACAATATTACGACCGATTTTGTCCATACCCGAGCATTCGGCAGCACTGATGTCGCAGTTATTGTGATGAATTGCCATTGTATGGGCAACCATTACTCTACAACTTGGTCCTTACTATAACAATAAGTTGTAGGTCGCGATTACTGCCATTTAAACGCTATAAATATGCAAACTTCATCGGGTTCTGATCGATGGAGATGATCCAAAATCCAAACATGCTCTCCTTGCACAAGACACACTACTGTGAATACAATTGAAAAGACAAACAGGATGCACCTCACATCAATCCATTCGTTTAACACTTTGAGAACATCATTAGAAGCCATTCAGGTGGCAATTGCCCCTGAGATAATGTCTCCAGCCACAAGAAGATTATGATTTGTGCATTTTTTGTGCTCGGCAGATTGTTTGAAATTGAACAAACAGTTGCAGATGTATCAATACAATGGCCGTTTAATGATACCTCGCCATTACCAATCCACTCCATAATGGTAAATTATCGTTATATGATGATTACTTGGTGGTTGTGGGTTACATTCTTAATAAATTGTCAATGAAAGCTTCCTCGTCTGAGTGATGATGGACACAAGTCGTAATGATGATACCTTTTCGCCACTTTGTTGATTCGTTAATGATTGTATTGCCCATTCATTGAGGCGCAACGATCGCCTATCGATTGTTGCGTACAGTTCCGGATGAATTGCAATTGATAGTGCCTCAACACGAAGAAGGTGCCAACGTCTTTCCAACAGGAGATTTTTGCTCCAAATATTATCAGAATAAGAAATGGCAATTGTTACCTTCATGCTACTCAAATGTGAATGGCACCAGCAACCCTCACGGCTATGTAGTGTTGAGATGGCGATATGTTGACGAGTTGTTTGGGTATGTTGCCGATGTATGATGAATTGAGTTGGAAGAAGTCGATGATGGCACTCATCAGAGCATGCGGCGATAGCGCAAAGCAGCGTAATAAGGTTGGAAATCGATTGACCGGCACCAAATCCCAGCGGCAATCGCTTACAATAGTTATGTTGGGATGTTGGAAGGGCGGCGGGCCATGAAGAGTGCGGTAGAAACGAATGATTGTCAGTTTTGGGATCCGTCGATGGTGGTGGATACGCTGTTTTTTCAAAGAGGCTGTCTTGTGTATGTGTCTTGTGACGATAGATGCAGTCGTCCGTTGCCAACCGCACGGTAGGTATGGCTTATCTTGGTAATATGGAACAAGTTATGGGTGGCGGGTAGTACCATCGGCATGGTTCCGAGAGTGGAAATGGTCGACATAGTGCATCGATTGATATTCTCCATCGTTTTGCGACGTGTGATGAGAAAAAAAGTTAGACAAAAAGGGCTTTTTGTTAGCGGAATTTTTTTTTTCCAAAACACATCACGACTTGCTCCGGGAGAATGAGCATTACTCCTCTAATCCATCGTTTCGGCTAACATCCTTGACCATTCCGTATTCACAACTCGATGGCGGAGGTAGCGATGTCAATGATGTTAGCCGAAACAATGATTATGCACCTTATAGAAAAATTGTATGTCATATGGATTCCTACGTAGCCCACGTAGAAATTGGCTATCTAGAGGGCCATCTAGCTCCCAAGTTCATAGCAGCCCGCCTCTGCTTGTGACGGATGGAGGAGCCACTCTTCATAGCTGCCGGTAGGATATTATATCAATCCGCAGCGCTGAAAAATACAGAGACGCTCAAAATTCAAACTTTGCAAGCATAACTGCAATGTACAAGCCCTCGAAGAATCATATATGAATATCATCATTATTTGGACGAGATTCGTGAACATGAAAAGACGATTGATTGGCTGAATGAGGCTGTAGTTCGGTCTCATTTGTACGATGAGGAGATTCTGATGGGACGGAGGTTAATGACTTCACTGTAAAGTTATGTATTGGATATGGATATCATAGTTATTGGATATCATAGGAGGAGAAAGAATAGGAACAGCCAGAGCGCTTACGGGGCAGTCGTCGACAACAGTATCAAAGTAGAAACAACCCGCTCTCTAGCTACCGAGTTTTCTGAACTGTGCTCACGGAAACGCCTCGGCTAGAACTGACGTCTATACGCTTGGCTTTGGTGGACGTATGGCAATCAGCCTGGAAGCGCAATGAATCCTAAAGACACTGCTCCACAACAATCTGATCAAGGAGCGGTTTCTGTTACTCTTCCTATTGCTGGTCCTATTGCTGGTTGGCTCCTACAGTCATCTGCAATACCAAGTGACGCAGCTGTCAATTCAAGATGTTAGGTGATTCCTATAATGCCCAATCTACAAAGAAGACACACAGAATTGTAAAGCTTTAATGTACACCTCACACAGAGCTAATATGAAAGAGGAAACCAATAGTGGGATGAGATGACTGAGGTGCAAGGATTGATTGGAAAAGAATGAGTCGAGACAGTGCTGTGAACAGGTGCAAGACCACTCTTGTAGGAGAGAAAAGGCAGGAAGGTTGACTTGGAGTAATGATGATCGATGATAAGCGAGCCGCTGGTATTGATTTCTGTGCCAAAAACGATGATGCATTGAATGCTATTTCATTTGATACTTAGTTCGTTTGGTCATGACACTGTGTCTTAAGGTGTTACAGAGACGACAGGGCTTGTGCAGATACTTCGATGATTGGAATGGTAGGGGAGTGGTTGGGGAGATGACCATCATATTACGTGTCAAATGATTTGCAGATAAGTTACACGCGACAAGTAGTAGGGGTGTTTGGGGGACTCGAAGCATATCTTGCCATCATACAGAAGCAAAAAGCTCGCCAAGAAAATACTACTTATTCATTAGACTTACAATCCCTCGGCTTGCTATCACAGTTAGTGATATTCGGGACAGTATCATCGAAGACTGAAACATGTGGCTCACGAACTGGGAGACTTGCTCGGACAGAGACCAGAGACCGAGGAAATATTCGCGAGAAGCAGAAGAGTTGTAGTAACGATAGGGCTTGGAAGATGAAGTTGGCCAGTCAACCATAGATGATATCGATTGAGGTGCATAACTTGTCGCATCGTGATGCGATGAGACGTAGCGATGTTACATAGTTCGGGAGAAAGTCTACTTCTTAGCTCTAGCGGGTCGGAGAGAACGTGGAGTAACGATGAACGATGGGAGGCCTGCTGTTATCAGGCGTGGGTGAAATGAGATGATGGTTTGGAAGAAGATTGTAATAGCAGTTGGGTGATTATGCTGATCAATCGATAACGAAATGAAGAGTAAGATTTCTTGCCAATGTAGATATGGAGGTAGGATGATGATGGTGGATGTCTAGAGTGAACACGAACACAACCTCAAGAGAGGTGGTTTGATATCTTTGTCGGTTGCTGGTTTCCACTCCCCCTCAAGAGAGAAGAGTGTACTTATCCTCATCGCCACGTAAAGGCCAACTGACATATGATGAGGTGGGCCAACGGATCCCGAAGGAACCAGGTTAGACTTATTGGATTAGCGAAACCCCCAAGGTTTCTGCCAGGGAACAATGCCCGGTCCTTGCCCGTGGCTCTGAACCGATGCCATCCACAACGGCTCAGCGAGCCCACAACTTCCAACCCTAGTTCGACCGTGGCTCAGCGAGCTCCCCTCCGCAGTGTAAAAGGGGTTGTTGGAATGGAGGTGTTGGATTGTAGATCAAGAGGAGGTTGGTGAGGTGGAGACGGTGGGGAGTGATGGAGATGATGTGGCCAAACAAAACAATCAACAAAACAAAGCAATCAGCAGAAGATAGAGAGAGATAGAGTGTGTGAGTGTGTGAGTGTGTTAGTGAGTGAGTGTGAGTGAAGCTGGTTGAATTGCACAAAAACGATACACTTTACAATACCCATCTCGCCCTCTAGCTGGCCAGGCTGAGAGAGACGGAGGAAGCCGCACATAACCCGCCCGTCAAATCTAATGGAAGTAGAGATAGAAAGGAAAGAAACATAACGAGTGTTGGTATAGTGATGAAATAGCTCACTGCAAACTAAGAACTTACCCAACCCCATTCAAACCCGACGTGGAAACCGCACATAACCCGCCCGTCAAATCTAATGGAAGTAGAGATGAAAGGAAAGAAACATAACGAGTGTTGGTATAGTGATGAAACAGCTCACTGCAAACTAAGAACTTACCCAACCCCATTCAAACCCCGCAGATGCATCCCCAAATATGAATAAATGTAGAACCCCCCAAATTTCGACATCAAAGCAAACACAAACAATGGTGGCCCTCGGGATATACAGTCCCGAACAGGCAATACACCTCAACAGCACAATCAAACGGCATCCTCGAAGTATACGGCTCCGAACAGATGCAATAAACAAGTAACCCCCGACCCCCTCTGCATGTCAACAAGGCATACCTACATCGATCTTGAGCACCGCAAGTACGGTGATGACTTGGTATCAGCCACATGCACATGTCGACAATTAGAGACACAAAACACCTCTCCTCCGCCCCTCCACTCCTATGAGAATACTCGCTTTACGACTTTCCCCCCAATGGTTGCCTCCTCACTCGTCTACCCCTTCTCGAAGAACATGGAACCTCCCAATATTTGCCCAACTCAGAAATGAGTGACGCAGCCTCACGGCTCTTGCGACGGCGGTGCACTTTGGGTGAAGAGATCATCTCCTCTTCCTCCTCGACCACAACATCCGGCTGGTCAAAGTAAATTGGCTCTTCCACTGCCACAACTTCGACTGGAGGCCTAGCATCAGCTTCAACCCTTGCGAGATCCGCAGCGGCTTCCTCCTTCTTCTCCGGCACCTCAACATCCGGCTGGTCAAAGTAAATTGGCTCTTCCACTGCCACAACTTCGACTGGAGGCCTAGCATCAGCTTCAACCCTTGCGAGATCCGCAGCGGCTTCCTCCTTCTTCTCCGGCACCTCAACATCCGGCTGGTCAAAGTAAATTGGCTCTTCCACTGCCACAACTTCGACTGGAGGCCTAGCATCAGCTTCAACCCTTGCGAGATCCGCAGCGGCTTCCTCCTTCTTCTCCGGCACCTCAACATCCGGCTGGTCAAAGTAAATTGGCTCTTCCACTGCCACAACTTCGACTGGAGGCCTAGCATCAGCTTCAACCCTTGCGAGATCCGCAGCGGCTTCCTCCTCCTTCTTCTCCGGCACCTCAACATCCGGCTGGTCAAAGTAAATTGGCTCTTCCACTGCCACAACTTCGACTGGAGGCCTAGCATCAGCTTCAACCCTTGCGAGATCCGCAGCGGCTTCCTCCTCATTTTCTACTACCACATCATCCGGCTCATCGAAACGAGCGGACAAATCACAGGCTTCCAGCTCAAGCACACTTGCTACGAACTTTTTCCTCAATGGAGCAGAGGGAAACCATCGGAGATTTCGCCGACGCTTGCAAATGAGAACAGGTATCTCCTGCACAACGTCCTCCCCACACTCACTCACTCTCTGTGGAGAATGAGTTTTGTCAAACGGCCGAGCAGTACATGTCTCACTGATCTGGACACTGCGGTCGTTGGCCCGCTGCTGACTGGCTTGTCGAAGAATCGACTGTGGAGCTGCCGTGGAGAATTGGCTGCGTTTCTTTGGAGGAATAGCAGAAGAGTTGCTCCGGCTCTTCTTCACTTGCGGCTGCTTATCCAACCCTGTCTCTTCGGGCAATCCTCGCTTTCTCGACGGGGCAGCTGCAGCTGCTGCAAGTGCAACTTGGCTCTTTGGAGGAATAGCAGAAGAGTTGCTCCGGCTCTTCTTCACTTGCGGCTGTTGTTCCAAGCCTGTCTCTTCGTCTTCGGGCAATCCTCGCTTTCTCGACGGGGCAGCTGCGACTGCAACTTGGCTATACCGCATCTTCTTCACTGGAGGCTGTTGCTCTACTTCCAACTCGGGCTCTTCAGAAAAGGCTCGCTTTCTCGATGGGGCAGTCAACCCTCGGTTTGGCATCAAATCACAACGAAGTCTCATCTCAAGATGAAAAATGTCACACCCAAGTGCTCCAAAGGCAGCGCCTGTGAAGGATTTGATAGCGTTGAGCTCCCTTTCATACTCGCTAGTATCTTGAAAGGCGTGAGGATAACGCTCCTTGAAATCATCGTAGACTCTTACAAGCCGTTCGAAGGCGATTTCAGCGCTCTCTTGCATACGGTAGCTAACCTTTTTGTTCCGCCTCACAACTCTCCATTCCGACTCTCTGTCTTCTTCATTACCGTTTGGAACGAATGAAACACCAGTCAGTACCCCCGTGAGTTGATCCAACACTTGGCCGAGCTGTTGATAATGCGCAATAAAATCCTCTTGCTCGTCTGAGACCTCCTCCGCATTTCCCACTCTGAAGATGCCCACAACAACCCGTATCGTAGCGAATGTGTGCTTATTCTTCCGACGGCGTAAGTTTTTGGTACTTGGCCAATGCACCTTCAGACGTTGGCCCTTATACTTCTTCACAAACCTAGCCACAATTGCGGAGGTGGAGAGAGTTTCATGACTGACGGAGGGAGTGGTGAGGAAACTGCCCAACTGAAACTCTTGGAAGACGCTCTCGTCGTAAAGCGAAAGAAGCTCGGTCGCAGATGATGAACCATGTGCACCAAACATGGCACCGGAGACGACGGGATGGCAACACCACGCAAGAATCTCTTCAACTACATTGCTGGGATGGAGATGAAACATGTGAACCCTCCCAGCAGGATCCAATGAGTTGTTTGGAAGGAAGTCCCACGCCAGAATGTCCAAACACATAACTGACGACGCCATTGCGAAGACAATGACGGCGAAGATAACAGCAGCGATGGCGGCGACGGCGGCGATGGCGATGGCGAACATATTGTTGTTGACTTGTTTTCTGAAACAAATTTATGAGCTGCTGCTGTACTCTCTCGTGAGGCGTTCTGAGGTTGCTCTGGACAGTCTTGCATGATCGATTTTCTCTGACATTCTGCGATACACATAGGTAGGCAGCAAGACCAAGACAGGCTCTTATAGTTGCCTCTCATATCACACTCTTCAGCAACAAGAGGAGTTATTACCAATCTTTCGTATCACTATTTACATGTGGCGAAATCGGTGCCTTTGGCATCTGGTAGCTAATTATCAGTGGAGCCTAAATGAGGCTGTGATGTGATATCTCGATGAGAAACAAGGACAAGAAAAGACGACGAAGAAATCTTCCAATGAGTTATACGTAGATGGCATGTGAATGTGGCAGCGGATGTGACGATGGAGCTGTTAGTCGTCTGCTTAACATTACCGTGCAAGTTGAGGAAAGAGGCACATCTATTATCACCTGCTTCTGCCGCCACATCACAATAAGGTATAATCAACAGTTGTCAAGGTGGGCATCAGGTTGAATGACTCCAGACGAAAAGAGTTTTTATGCTTATCTGATATTCATGCATATAACATCGAGCATTATGATCCGTAGGTAGGAAACGATCCACTGTGAATCAGAGACTCGACAATTCTTGATGCATTGACATGGGGGATACAAGTGAAGAAGATGATGTGGTAAAACTAGCAACAAGATTGAATCGTCGCAAAGAAAAAAGTCTGGGTGGGATATTCAAGGAAGGCTGTTCAAGTCGAAGCAGCGAAGAATACTATGCAACAGCAGCGGCATAAACATGATAATTGGTCAACATGACTTGTTGAGCGAGGAAAGCCTGACTTTTAGATGATTCAGAGATATGCTGACAGACAAGCAGTGTACAGCGCCGTGGCATGATCTTCTCGATGGGTGTTCTGCATGGCGATAATGGTACTTATGAGTCAGACACAAGACAAAGACATAAACTGGAATTGATGTAAATCTTATACGACTTGATATCATCCTCATTAACTCTTGATGCAATCAAATTTGTGGCCAGCCTTCCAGTGTTGCACCTGACATTCCTTTCCACAGTACCACGCTCCTAAACATCGTATGCATCGCTTTAATGGAGAAGATCCTGCCTCCTTCCTGCAGTTTGTGCAGTGACTTTTTGCCTCGTTCTCTACCATTGATATGAACTTGATCACCAAATCATTTGTTTCCACTGTCGGATCTCCCTTCAGCGCTCTGCGTGCCCAGAATAGAGATTTTGGGATGGGACTATGCCCGGGAATATCCATGATCCTTTCAAACAGATCCAAGCCAAGACGATACAATGCTAACGATAAGTTGAATGCGGATACTGGGTTGCAGAGGTCGCCTTCTTCTGCATCTTCGAAATACATTTCCGAATAATGCTTTCCAAGGATCAAAGATTCAGTCAGGCCACATTCTGCTCTCATGAAAAAATGCCCCAACATACCGCAAGCTCTGGAATTGCCATGACTTGCTGCTAGTGTGGCATAATGAAGAATCTGTTCTTGTTCGTTGTTCCGCCTAACATTGTAAGCTGTAGCCAGCTCTTCTTGTGCATCTGGTTGTCCGAGAATTGCAGCCTCTTTCAAACATTGAATATATTTCGATTCGTCCCGTTCAAGTGTTCCTTCTTTGTATGTCAACGCCATCTCAACCCATCCGGATCACGCTGATCTGCTGATTCGTCCTGAAGACGGACAACAGCCTCCACCCGCTCAGATTCGAGCAATAGTTCGAGCTGTTCTTCATTATCCGATAGCTCTTTGATTAGCCGCGCCCTTGCTTTCGTCTCTGGCGATGTAAGGCCCGTTTCATGAACTATACTTGTTAACGTCGGAAGATTAGCAATTGATGCCTTCCGGGAAGCAATCTTCTCCCGCAGTTGCTGCTCCATCTCGTCGGCCATGGTATTGACTTGCATGTTGGGAGGGGAGAGGTAGGTTCTTCCAGCCACGTAGGAATTGATATCAGAAGAGGCGGGAGGAAAAGATTTAAGCAAGCAGCGAGCAACAATTGTGCTTGCTATGATGATGTGCGGCAGCCCGCCTCTGCTTGTGACGGATAGAGCCACTCATGTGAAGAATATTGCTGCCGGTAGGATTGAGCAGATAATTGATGAGGCAATTGGGCCGATGATATATCAATCCGCAGCGCTGAAAAATACAGAGACGCTCAAAATTCAAACTTTGCAAGCATAACTGCAATGTACAAGCCCTCGAAGAATCATATATGAATATCATCATTATTTGGACGAGATTCGTGAACATGAAAAGACGATTGATTGGCTGAATGAGGCTGTAGTTCGGTCTCATTTGTACGATGAGGAGATTCTGATGGGACGGAGGTTAATGACTTCACTGTAAAGTTATGTATTGGATATGGATATCATAGTTATTGGATATCATAGGAGGAGAAAGAATAGGAACAGCCAGAGCGCTTACGGGGCAGTCGTCGACAACAGTATCAAAGTAAAAACAACCCGCTCTCTAGCTACCGAGTTTTCTGAACTGTGCTCACGGAAACGCCTCGGCTAGGACTGACGTCTATACGCTTGGCTTTGGTGGACGTATGGCAATCAGCCTGGAAGCGCAATGAATCCTAAAGACACTGCTCCACAACAATCTGATCAAGGAGCGGTTTCTGTTACTCTTCCTATTGCTGGTCCTATTGCTGGTTGGCTCCTACAGTCATCTGCAATACCAAGTGACGCAGCTGTCAATTCAAGATGTTAGGTGATTCCTATAATGCCCAATCTACAAAGAAGACACACAGAATTGTAAAGCTTTAATGTACACCTCACACAGAGCTAATATGAAAGAGGAAACCAATAGTGGGATGAGATGACTGAGGTGCAAGGATTGATTGACGAAAAGAATGAGTCGAGACAGTGCTGTGAAAAGGTGCAAGACCACTCTTGTAGGAGAGAAAAGGCAGGAAGGTTGACTTGGAGTAATGATGATCGATGATAAGCGAGCCGCTGGTATTGATTTCTGTGCCAAAAACGATGATGCATTGAATGCTATTTCATTTGATACTTAGTTCGTTTGGTCATGACACTGTGTCTTAAGGTTACAGAGACGACAGGGCTTGTACAGATACTTCGATGATTGGAATGGTAGGGGAGTGGTTGGGGAGATGACCATCATATTACGTGTCAAATGATTTGCAGATAAGTTACACGCGACAAGTAGTAGGGGTGTTTGGGGGACTCGAAGCATATCTTGCCATCATACAGAAGCAAAAAGCTCGCCAAGAAAATACTACTTATTCATTAGACTTACAATCCCTCGGCTTGCTATCACAGTTAGTGATATTCGGGACAGTATCATCGAAGACTGAAACATGTGGCTCACGAACTGGGAGACTTGCTCGAACAGAGACCAGAGACCGAGGAAATATTCGCGAGAAGCAGAAGAGTTGTAGTAACGATAGGGCTTGGAAGATGAAGTTGGCCAGTCAACCATAGATGATATCGATTGAGGTGCATAACTTGTCGCATCGTGACGCGATGAGACGTAGCGATGTTACATAGTTCGGGAGAAAGTCTACTTCTTAGCTCTAGCGGGTCGGAGAGAACGTGGAGTAACGATGAACGATGGGAGGCCTGCTGTTATCATGCGTGGGTGAAATGAGATGATGGTTTGGAAGAAGATTGTAATAGCAGTTGGGTGATTATGCTGATCAATCGATAACGAAATGAAGAGTAAGATTTCTTGCCAATGTAGATATGGAGGTAGGATGATGATGGTGGATGTCTAGAGTGAACACGAACACAACCTCAAGAGAGGTGGTTTGATATCTTTGTCGGTTGCTGGTTTCCACTCCCCCTCAAGAGAGAAGAGTGTACTTATCCTCATCGCCACGTAAAGGCCAACTGACATATGATGAGGTGGGCCAACGGATCCCGAAGGAACCAGGTTAGACTTATTGGATTAGCGAAACCCCCAAGGTTTCTGCCAGGGAACAATGCCCGGTCCTTGCCCGTGGCTCTGAACCGATGCCATCCACAACGGCTCAGCGAGCCCACAACTTCCAACCCTAGTTCGACCGTGGCTCAGCGAGCTCCCCTCCGCAGTGTAAAAGGGGTTGTTGGAATGGAGGTGTTGGATTGTAGATCAAGAGGAGGTTGGTGAGGTGGAGACGGTGGGGAGTGATGGAGATGATGTGGCCAAACAAAACAATCAACAAAACAAAGCAATCAGCAGAAGATAGAGAGAGATAGAGTGTGTGAGTGTGTGAGTGTGTGAGTGTGTTAGTGAGTGAGTGTGAGTGAAGCTGGTTGAATTGCACAAAAACGATACACTTTACAATACCCATCTCGCCCTCTAGCTGGCCAGGCTGAGAGAGACGAGGAAGCCGCACATAACCCGCCCGTCAAATCTAATGGAAGTAGAGATAGAAAGGAAAGAAACATAACGAGTGTTGGTATAGTGATGAAATAGCTCACTGCAAACTAAGAACTTATCCAACCCCATTCAAACCCGACGTGGAAACCGCACATAACCCGCCCGTCAAATCTAATGGAAGTAGAGATGAAAGGAAAGAAACATAACGAGTGTTGGTATAGTGATGAAACAGCTCACTGCAAACTAAGAACTTACCCAACCCCATTCAAACCCCGCAGATGCATCCCCAAATATGAATAACTATAGAACCCCCCAAATTTCGACATCAAAGCAAACACAAACAATGGTGGCCCTCGGGATATACAGTCCCGAACAGGCAATACACCTCAACAGCACAATCAAACGGCATCCTCGAAGTATACGGCTCCGAACAGATGCAATAAACAAGTAACCCCCGACCCCCTCTGCATGTCAACAAGGCATACCTACATCGATCTTGAGCACCGCAAGTACGGTGATGACTTGGTATCAGCCACATGCACATGTCGACAATTAGAGACACAAAACACCTCTCCTCCGCCCCTCCACTCCTATGAGAATACTCGCTTTACGACTTTCCCCCCAATGGTTGCCTCCTCACTCGTCTACCCCTTCTCGAAGAACATGGAACCTCCCAATATTTGCCCAACTCAGAAATGAGTGACGCAGCCTCACGGCTCTTGCGACGGCGGTGCACTTTGGGTGAAGAGATCACCTCCTCTTCCTCCTCGACCACAACATCCGGCTGGTCAAAGTAAATTGGCTCTTCCACTGCCACAACTTCGACTGGAGGCCTAGCATCAGCTTCAACCCTTGCGAGATCCGCAGCGGCTTCCTCCTCCTTCTTCTCCGGCACCTCAACATCCGGCTGGTCAAAGTAAATTGGCTCTTCCACTGCCACAACTTCGACTGGAGGCCTAGCATCAGCTTCAACCCTTGCGAGATCCGCAGCGGCTTCCTCCTCATTTTCTACTACCACATCATCCGGCTCATCGAAACGAGCGGACAAATCACAGGCTTCCAGCTCAAGCACACTTGCTACGAACTTTTTCCTCAATGGAGCAGAGGGAAACCATCGGAGATTTCGCCGACGCTTGCAAATGAGAACAGGTATCTCCTGCACAACGTCCTCCCCACACTCACTCACTCTCTGTGGAGAATGAGTTTTGTCAAACGGCCGAGCAGTACATGTCTCACTGATCTGGACACTGCGGTCGTTGGCCCGCTGCTGACTGGCTTGTCGAAGAATCGACTGTGGAGCTGCCGTGGAGAATTGGCTGCGTTTCTTTGGAGGAATAGCAGAAGAGTTGCTCCGGCTCTTCTTCACTTGCGGCTGCTTATCCAACCCTGTCTCTTCGGGCAATCCTCGCTTTCTCGACGGGGCAGCTGCAGCTGCTGCAAGTGCAACTTGGCTCTTTGGAGGAATAGCAGAAGAGTTGCTCCGGCTCTTCTTCAATTGCGGCTGCTGTTCCAAGCCTGTCTCTTCGTCTTCGGGCAATCCTCGCTTTCTCGACGGGGCAGCTGCGACTGCAACTTGGCTATACCGCATCTTCTTCACTGGAGGCTGTTGCTCTACTTCCAACTCGGGCTCTTCAGAAAAGGCTCGCTTTCTCGATGGGGCAGTCAACCCTCGGTTTGGCATCAAATCACAACGAAGTCTCATCTCAAGATGAAAAATGTCACACCCAAGTGCTCCAAAGGCAGCGCCTGTGAAGGATTTGATAGCGTTGAGCTCCCTTTCATACTCGCTAGTATCTTGAAAGGCGTGAGGATAACGCTCCTTGAAATCATCGTAGACTCTTACAAGCCGTTCGAAGGCGATTTCAGCGCTCTCTTGCATACGGTAGCTAACCTTTTTGTTCCGCCTCACCACTCTCCATTCCGACTCTCTGTCTTCTTCATTACCGTTTGGAACGAATGAAACACCAGTCAGTACCCCCGTGAGTTGATCCAACACTTGGCCGAGCTGTTGATAATGCGCAATAAAATCCTCTTGCTCGTCTGAGACCTCCTCCGCATTTCCCACTCTGAAGATGCCCACAACAACCCGTATCGTAGCGAATGTGTGCTTATTCTTCCGACGGCGTAAGTTTTTGGTACTTGGCCAATGCACCTTCAGACGTTGGCCCTTATACTTCTTCACAAACCTAGCCACAATTGCGGAGGTGGAGAGAGTTTCATGACTGACGGAGGGAGTGGTGAGGAAACTGCCCAACTGAAACTCTTGGAAGACGCTCTCGTCGTAAAGCGAAAGAAGCTCGGTCGCAGATGATGAACCATGTGCACCAAACATGGCACCGGAGACGACGGGATGGCAACACCACGCAAGAATCTCTTCAACTACATTGCTGGGATGGAGATGAAACATGTGAACCCTCCCAGCAGGATCCAATGAGTTGTTTGGAAGGAAGTCCCACGCCAGAATGTCCAAACACATAACTGACGACGCCATTGCGAAGACAATGACGGCGAAGATAACAGCAGCGATGGCGGCGACGGCGGCGATGGCGATGGCGAACATATTGTTGTTGACTTGTTTTCTGAAACAAATTTATGAGCTGCTGCTGTACTCTCTCGTGAGGCGTTCTGAGGTTGCTCTGGACAGTCTTGCATGATCGATTTTCTCTGACATTCTGCGATACACATAGGTAGGCAGCAAGACCAAGACAGGCTCTTATAGTTGCCTCTCATATCACACTCTTCAGCAACAAGAGGAGTTATTACCAATCTTTCGTATCACTATTTACATGTGGCGAAATCGGTGCCTTTGGCATCTGGTAGCTAATTATCAGTGGAGCCTAAATGAGGCTGTGATGTGATATCTCGATGAGAAACAAGGACAAGAAAAGACGACGAAGAAATCTTCCAATGAGTTATACGTAGATGGCATGTGAATGTGGCAGCGGATGTGACGATGGAGCTGTTAGTCGTCTGCTTAACATTACCGTGCAAGTTGAGGAAAGAGGCACATCTATTATCACCTGCTTCTGCCGCCACATCACAATAAGGTACAATCAACAGTTGTCAAGGTGGGCATCAGGTTGAATGACTCCAGACGAAAAGAGTTTTTATGCTTATCTGATATTCATGCATATAACATCGAGCATTATGATCCGTAGGTAGGAAACGATCCACTGTGAATCAGAGACTCGACAATTCTTGATGCATTGACATGGGGGATACAAGTGAAGAAGATGATGTGGTAAAACTAGCAACAAGATTGAATCGTCGCAAAGAAAAAAGTCTGGGTGGGATATTCAAGGAAGGCTGTTCAAGTCGAAGCAGCGAAGAATACTATGCAACAGCAGCGGCATAAACATGATAATTGGTCAACATGACTTGTTGAGCGAGGAAAGCCTGACTTTTAGATGATTCAGAGATATGCTGACAGACAAGCAGTGTACAGCGCCGTGGCATGATCTTCTCGATGGGTGTTCTGCATGGCGATAATGGTACTTATGAGTCAGACACAAGACAAAGACATAAACTGGAATTGATGTAAATCTTATACGACTTGATATCATCCTCATTAACTCTTGATGCAATCAAATTTGTGGCCAGCCTTCCAGTGTTGCACCTGACATTCCTTTCCACAGTACCACGCTCCTAAACATCGTATGCATCGCTTTAATGGAGAAGATCCTGCCTCCTTCCTGCAGTTTGTGCAGTGACTTTTTGCCTCGTTCTCTACCATTGATATGAACTTGATCACCAAATCATTTGTTTCCACTGTCGGATCTCCCTTCAGCGCTCTGCGTGCCCAGAATAGAGATTTTGGGATGGGACTATGCCCGGGAATATCCATGATCCTTTCAAACAGATCCAAGCCAAGACGATACAATGCTAACGATAAGTTGAATGCGGATACTGGGTTGCAGAGGTCGCCTTCTTCTGCATCTTCGAAATACATTTCCGAATAATGCTTTCCAAGGATCAAAGATTCAGTCAGGCCACATTCTGCTCTCATGAAAAAATGCCCCAACATACCGCAAGCTCTGGAATTGCCATGACTTGCTGCTAGTGTGGCATAATGAAGAATCTGTTCTTGTTCGTTGTTCCGCCTAACATTGTAAGCTGTAGCCAGCTCTTCTTGTGCATCTGGTTGTCCGAGAATTGCAGCCTCTTTCAAACATTGAATATATTTCGATTCGTCCCGTTCAAGTGTTCCTTCTTTGTATGTCAACGCCATCTCAACCCATCCGGATCACGCTGATCTGCTGATTCGTCCTGAAGACGGACAACAGCCTCCACCCGCTCAGATTCGAGCAATAGTTCGAGCTGTTCTTCATTATCCGATAGCTCTTTGATTAGCCGCGCCCTTGCTTTCGTCTCTGGCGATGTAAGGCCCGTTTCATGAACTATACTTGTTAACGTCGGAAGATTAGCAATTGATGCCTTCCGGGAAGCAATCTTCTCCCGCAGTTGCTGCTCCATCTCGTCGGCCATGGTATTGACTTGCATGTTGGGAGGGGAGAGGTAGGTTCTTCCAGCCACGTAGGAATTGATATCAGAAGAGGCGGGAGGAAAAGATTTAAGCAAGCAGCGAGCAACAATTGTGCTTGCTATGATGATGTGCGGCAGCCCGCCTCTGCTTGTGACGGATAGAGCCACTCATGTGAAGAATATTGCTGCCGGTAGGATTGAGCAGATAATTGATGAGGCAATTGGGCCGATGATATATCAATCCGCAGCGCTGAAAAATACAGAGACGCTCAAAATTCAAACTTTGCAAGCATAACTGCAATGTACAAGCCCTCGAAGAATCATATATGAATATCATCATTATTTGGACGAGATTCGTGAACATGAAAAGACGATTGATTGGCTGAATGAGGCTGTAGTTCGGTCTCATTTGTACGATGAGGAGATTCTGATGGGACGGAGGTTAATGACTTCACTGTAAAGTTATGTATTGGATATGGATATCATAGTTATTGGATATCATAGGAGGAGAAAGAATAGGAACAGCCAGAGCGCTTACGGGGCAGTCGTCGACAACAGTATCAAAGTAAAAACAACCCGCTCTCTAGCTACCGAGTTTTCTGAACTGTGCTCACGGAAACGCCTCGGCTAGGACTGACGTCTATACGCTTGGCTTTGGTGGACGTATGGCAATCAGCCTGGAAGCGCAATGAATCCTAAAGACACTGCTCCACAACAATCTGATCAAGGAGCGGTTTCTGTTACTCTTCCTATTGCTGGTCCTATTGCTGGTTGGCTCCTACAGTCATCTGCAATACCAAGTGACGCAGCTGTCAATTCAAGATGTTAGGTGATACCTATAATGCCCAATCTACAAAGAAGACACACAGAATTGTAAAGCTTTAATGTACACCTCACACAGAGCTAATATGAAAGAGGAAACCAATAGTGGGATGAGATGACTGAGGTGCAAGGATTGATTGACGAAAAGAATGAGTCGAGACAGTGCTGTGAAAAGGTGCAAGACCACTCTTGTAGGAGAGAAAAGGCAGGAAGGTTGACTTGGAGTAATGATGATCGATGATAAGCGAGCCGCTGGTATTGATTTCTGTGCCAAAAACGATGATGCATTGAATGCTATTTCATTTGATACTTAGTTCGTTTGGTCATGACACTGTGTCTTAAGGTTACAGAGACGACAGGGCTTGTACAGATACTTCGATGATTGGAATGGTAGGGGAGTGGTTGGGGAGATGACCATCATATTACGTGTCAAATGATTTGCAGATAAGTTACACGCGACAAGTAGTAGGGGTGTTTGGGGGACTCGAAGCATATCTTGCCATCATACAGAAGCAAAAAGCTCGCCAAGAAAATACTACTTATTCATTAGACTTACAATCCCTCGGCTTGCTATCACAGTTAGTGATATTCGGGACAGTATCATCGAAGACTGAAACATGTGGCTCACGAACTGGGAGACTTGCTCGAACAGAGACCAGAGACCGAGGAAATATTCGCGAGAAGCAGAAGAGTTGTAGTAACGATAGGGCTTGGAAGATGAAGTTGGCCAGTCAACCATAGATGATATCGATTGAGGTGCATAACTTGTCGCATCGTGACGCGATGAGACGTAGCGATGTTACATAGTTCGGGAGAAAGTCTACTTCTTAGCTCTAGCGGGTCGGAGAGAACGTGGAGTAACGATGAACGATGGGAGGCCTGCTGTTATCATGCGTGGGTGAAATGAGATGATGGTTTGGAAGAAGATTGTAATAGCAGTTGGGTGATTATGCTGATCAATCGATAACGAAATGAAGAGTAAGATTTCTTGCCAATGTAGATATGGAGGTAGGATGATGATGGTGGATGTCTAGAGTGAACACGAACACAACCTCAAGAGAGGTGGTTTGATATCTTTGTCGGTTGCTGGTTTCCACTCCCCCTCAAGAGAGAAGAGTGTACTTATCCTCATCGCCACGTAAAGGCCAACTGACATATGATGAGGTGGGCCAACGGATCCCGAAGGAACCAGGTTAGACTTATTGGATTAGCGAAACCCCCAAGGTTTCTGCCAGGGAACAATGCCCGGTCCTTGCCCGTGGCTCTGAACCGATGCCATCCACAACGGCTCAGCGAGCCCACAACTTCCAACCCTAGTTCGACCGTGGCTCAGCGAGCTCCCCTCCGCAGTGTAAAAGGGGTTGTTGGAATGGAGGTGTTGGATTGTAGATCAAGAGGAGGTTGGTGAGGTGGAGACGGTGGGGAGTGATGGAGATGATGTGGCCAAACAAAACAATCAACAAAACAAAGCAATCAGCAGAAGATAGAGAGAGATAGAGTGTGTGAGTGTGTGAGTGTGTTAGTGAGTGAGTGTGAGTGAAGCTGGTTGAATTGCACAAAAACGATACACTTTACAATACCCATCTCGCCCTCTAGCTGGCCAGGCTGAGAGAGACGAGGAAGCCGCACATAACCCGCCCGTCAAATCTAATGGAAGTAGAGATAGAAAGGAAAGAAACATAACGAGTGTTGGTATAGTGATGAAATAGCTCACTGCAAACTAAGAACTTACCCAACCCCATTCAAACCCGACGTGGAAACCGCACATAACCCGCCCGTCAAATCTAATGGAAGTAGAGATGAAAGGAAAGAAACATAACGAGTGTTGGTATAGTGATGAAACAGCTCACTGCAAACTAAGAACTTACCCAACCCCATTCAAACCCCGCAGATGCATCCCCAAATATGAATAACTATAGAACCCCCCAAATTTCGACATCAAAGCAAACACAAACAATGGTGGCCCTCGGGATATACAGTCCCGAACAGGCAATACACCTCAACAGCACAATCAAACGGCATCCTCGAAGTATACGGCTCCGAACAGATGCAATAAACAAGTAACCCCCGACCCCCTCTGCATGTCAACAAGGCATACCTACATCGATCTTGAGCACCGCAAGTACGGTGATGACTTGGTATCAGCCACATGCACATGTCGACAATTAGAGACACAAAACACCTCTCCTCCGCCCCTCCACTCCTATGAGAATACTCGCTTTACGACTTTCCCCCCAATGGTTGCCTCCTCACTCGTCTACCCCTTCTCGAAGAACATGGAACCTCCCAATATTTGCCCAACTCAGAAATGAGTGACGCAGCCTCACGGCTCTTGCGACGGCGGTGCACTTTGGGTGAAGAGATCATCTCCTCTTCCTCCTCGACCACAACATCCGGCTGGTCAAAGTAAATTGGCTCTTCCACTGCCACAACTTCGACTGGAGGCCTAGCATCAGCTTCAACCCTTGCGAGATCCGCAGCGGCTTCCTCCTTCTTCTCCGGCACCTCAACATCCGGCTGGTCAAAGTAAATTGGCTCTTCCACTGCCACAACTTCGACTGGAGGCCTAGCATCAGCTTCAACCCTTGCGAGATCCGCAGCGGCTTCCTCCTTCTTCTCCGGCACCTCAACATCCGGCTGGTCAAAGTAAATTGGCTCTTCCACTGCCACAACTTCGACTGGAGGCCTAGCATCAGCTTCAACCCTTGCGAGATCCGCAGCGGCTTCCTCCTTCTTCTCCGGCACCTCAACATCCGGCTGGTCAAAGTAAATTGGCTCTTCCACTGCCACAACTTCGACTGGAGGCCTAGCATCAGCTTCAACCCTTGCGAGATCCGCAGCGGCTTCCTCCTCCTTCTTCTCCGGCACCTTAACATCCGGCTGGTCAAAGTAAATTGGCTCTTCCACTGCCACAACTTCGACTGGAGGCCTAGCATCAGCTTCAACCCTTGCGAGATCCGCAGCGGCTTCCTCCTCATTTTCTACTACCACATCATTCGGCTCATCGAAACGAGCGGACAAATCACAGGCTTCCAGCTCAAGCACACTTGCTACGATCTTTTTCCTCAATGGAGCAGAGGGAAACCATCGGAGATTTCGCCGACGCTTGCAAATGAGAACAGGTATCTCCTGCACAACGTCCTCCCCACACTCACTCACTCTCTGTGGAGAATGAGTTTTGTCAAACGGCCGAGCAGTACATGTCTCACTGATCTGGACACTGCGGTCGTTGGCCCGCTGCTGACTGGCTTGTCGAAGAATCGACTGTGGAGCTGCCGTGGAGAATTGGCTGCGTTTCTTTGGAGGAATAGCAGAAGAGTTGCTCCGGCTCTTCTTCACTTGCGGCTGCTTATCCAACCCTGTCTCTTCGGGCAATCCTCGCTTTCTCGACGGGGCAGCTGCAGCTGCTGCAAGTGCAACTTGGCTCTTTGGAGGAATAGCAGAAGAGTTGCTCCGGCTCTTCTTCAATTGCGGCTGCTTGTTCCAAGCCTGTCTCTTCGTCTTCGGGCAATCCTCGCTTTCTCGACGGGGCAGCTGCGACTGCAACTTGGCTATACCGCATCTTCTTCACTGGAGGCTGTTGCTCTACTTCCAACTCGGGCTCTTCAGAAAAGGCTCGCTTTCTCGATGGGGCAGTCAACCCTCGGTTTGGCATCAAATCACAACGAAGTCTCATCTCAAGATGAAAAATGTCACACCCAAGTGCTCCAAAGGCAGCGCCTGTGAAGGATTTGATAGCGTTGAGCTCCCTTTCATACTCGCTAGTATCTTGAAAGGCGTGAGGATAACGCTCCTTGAAATCATCGTAGACTCTTACAAGCCGTTCGAAGGCGATTTCAGCGCTCTCTTGCATACGGTAGCTAACCTTTTTGTTCCGCCTCACAACTCTCCATTCCGACTCTCTGTCTTCTTCATTACCGTTTGGAACGAATGAAACACCAGTCAGTACCCCCGTGAGTTGATCCAACACTTGGCCGAGCTGTTGATAATGCGCAATAAAATCCTCTTGCTCGTCTGAGACCTCCTCCGCATTTCCCACTCTGAAGATGCCCACAACAACCCGTATCGTAGCGAATGTGTGCTTATTCTTCCGACGGCGTAAGTTTTTGGTACTTGGCCAATGCACCTTCAGACGTTGGCCCTTATACTTCTTCACAAACCTAGCCACAATTGCGGAGGTGGAGAGAGTTTCATGACTGACGGAGGGAGTGGTGAGGAAACTGCCCAACTGAAACTCTTGGAAGACGCTCTCGTCGTAAAGCGAAAGAAGCTCGGTCGCAGATGATGAACCACGTGCACCAAACATGGCACCGGAGACGACGGGATGGCAACACCACGCAAGAAGCTCTTCAACTACATTGCTGGGATGGAGATGAAACATGTGAACCCTCCCAGCAGGATCCAATGAGTTGTTTGGAAGGAAGTCCCACGCCAGAATGTCCAAACACATAACTGACGACGCCATTGTGAAGACAATGGCGGCGAAGATAACAGCAGCGATGGCTGCGATGGCGGCGACGGCGGCGATGGCGATGGCGAACATATTGTTGTTGACTTGTTTTCTGAAACAAATTTATGAGCTGCTGCTGTACTCTCTCGTGAGGCGTTCTGAGGTTGCTCTGGACAGTCTTGCATGATCGATTTTCTCTGACATTCTGCGATACACATAGGTAGGCAGCAAGACCAAGACAGGCTCTTATTTGCCTCTCATATCACACTCTTCAGCAACAAGAGGAGTTATTACCAATCTTTCGTATCACTATTTACATGTGGCGAAATCGGTGCCTTTGGCATCTGGTAGCTAATTATCAGTGGAGCCTAAATGAGGCTGTGATGTGATATCTCGATGAGAAACAAGGACAAGAAAAGACGACGAAGAAATCTTCCAATGAGTTATACGTAGATGGCATGTGAATGTGGCAGCGGATGTGACGATGGAGCTGTTAGTCGTCTGCTTAACATTACCGTGCAAGTTGAGGAAAGAGACACATCTATTATCACCTGCTTCTGCCGCCACATCACAATAAGGTACAATCAACAGTTGTCAAGGTGGGCATCAGGTTGAATGACTCCAGACGAAAAGAGTTTTTATGCTTATCTGATATTCATGCATATAACATCGAGCATTATGATCCGTAGGTAGGAAACGATCCACTGTGAATCAGAGACTCGACAATTCTTGATGCATTGACATGGGGGATACAAGTGAAGAAGATGATGTGGTAAAACTAGCAACAAGATTGAATCGTCGCAAAGAAAAAAGTCTGGGTGGGATATTCAAGGAAGGCTGTTCAAGTCGAAGCAGCGAAGAATACTATGCAACAGCAGCGGCATAAACATGATAATTGGTCAACATGACTTGTTGAGCGAGGAAAGCCTGACTTTTAGATGATTCAGAGATATGCTGACAGACAAGCAGTGTACAGCGCCGTGGCATGATCTTCTCGATGGGTGTTCTGCATGGCGATAATGGTACTTATGAGTCAGACACAAGACAAAGACATAAACTGGAATTGATGTAAATCTTATACGACTTGATATCATCCTCATTAACTCTTGATGCAATCAAATTTGTGGCCAGCCTTCCAGTGTTGCACCTGACATTCCTTTCCACAGTACCACGCTCCTAAACATCGTATGCATCGCTTTAATGGAGAAGATCCTGCCTCCTTCCTGCAGTTTGTGCAGTGACTTTTTGCCTCGTTCTCTACCATTGATATGAACTTGATCACCAAATCATTTGTTTCCACTGTCGGATCTCCCTTCAGCGCTCTGCGTGCCCAGAATAGAGATTTTGGGATGGGACTATGCCCGGGAATATCCATGATCCTTTCAAACAGATCCAAGCCAAGACGATACAATGCTAACGATAAGTTGAATGCGGATACTGGGTTGCAGAGGTCGCCTTCTTCTGCATCTTCGAAATACATTTCCGAATAATGCTTTCCAAGGATCAAAGATTCAGTCAGGCCACATTCTGCTCTCATGAAAAAATGCCCCAACATACCGCAAGCTCTGGAATTGCCATGACTTGCTGCTAGTGTGGCATAATGAAGAATCTGTTCTTGTTCGTTGTTCCGCCTAACATTGTAAGCTGTAGCCAGCTCTTCTTGTGCATCTGGTTGTCCGAGAATTGCAGCCTCTTTCAAACATTGAATATATTTCGATTCGTCCCGTTCAAGTGTTCCTTCTTTGTATGTCAACGCCATCTCAACCCATCCGGATCACGCTGATCTGCTGATTCGTCCTGAAGACGGACAACAGCCTCCACCCGCTCAGATTCGAGCAATAGTTCGAGCTGTTCTTCATTATCCGATAGCTCTTTGATTAGCCGCGCCCTTGCTTTCGTCTCTGGCGATGTAAGGCCCGTTTCATGAACTATACTTGTTAACGTCGGAAGATTAGCAATTGATGCCTTCCGGGAAGCAATCTTCTCCCGCAGTTGCTGCTCCATCTCGTCGGCCATGGTATTGACTTGCATGTTGGGAGGGGAGAGGTAGGTTCTTCCAGCCACGTAGGAATTGATATCAGAAGAGGCGGGAGGAAAAGATTTAAGCAAGCAGCGAGCAACAATTGTGCTTGCTATGATGATGTGCGGCAGCCCGCCTCTGCTTGTGACGGATAGAGCCACTCATGTGAAGAATATTGCTGCCGGTAGGATTGAGCAGATAATTGATGAGGCAATTGGGCCGATGATATATCAATCCGCAGCGCTGAAAAATACAGAGACGCTCAAAATTCAAACTTTGCAAGCATAACTGCAATGTACAAGACCTCGAAGAATCATATATGAATATCATCATTATTTGGACGAGATTCGTGAACATGAAAAGACGATTGATTGGCTGAATGAGGCTGTAGTTCGGTCTCATTTGTACGAATGAGGAGATTCTGATGGGACGGAGGTTAATGACTTCACTGTAAAGTTATGTATTGGATATGGATATCATAGTTATTGGATATCATAGGAGGAGAAAGAATAGGAACAGCCAGAGCGCTTACGGGGCAGTCGTCGACAACAGTATCAAAGTAAAAACAACCCGCTCTCTAGCTACCGAGTTTTCTGAACTGTGCTCACGGAAACGCCTCGGCTAGGACTGACGTCTATACGCTTGGCTTTGGTGGACGTATGGCAATCAGCCTGGAAGCGCAATGAATCCTAAAGACACTGCTCCACAACAATCTGATCAAGGAGCGGTTTCTGTTACTCTTCCTATTGCTGGTCCTATTGCTGGTTGGCTCCTACAGTCATCTGCAATACCAAGTGACGCAGCTGTCAATTCAAGATGTTAGGTGATTCCTATAATGCCCAATCTACAAAGAAGACACACAGAATTGTAAAGCTTTAATGTACACCTCACACAGAGCTAATATGAAAGAGGAAACCAATAGTGGGATGAGATGACTGAGGTGCAAGGATTGATTGACGAAAAGAATGAGTCGAGACAGTGCTGTGAAAAGGTGCAAGACCACTCTTGTAGGAGAGAAAAGGCAGGAAGGTTGACTTGGAGTAATGATGATCGATGATAAGCGAGCCGCTGGTATTGATTTCTGTGCCAAAAACGATGATGCATTGAATGCTATTTCATTTGATACTTAGTTCGTTTGGTCATGACACTGTGTCTTAAGGTTACAGAGACGACAGGGCTTGTACAGATACTTCGATGATTGGAATGGTAGGGGAGTGGTTGGGGAGATGACCATCATATTACGTGTCAAATGATTTGCAGATAAGTTACACGCGACAAGTAGTAGGGGTGTTTGGGGGACTCGAAGCATATCTTGCCATCATACAGAAGCAAAAAGCTCGCCAAGAAAATACTACTTATTCATTAGACTTACAATCCCTCGGCTTGCTATCACAGTTAGTGATATTCGGGACAGTATCATCGAAGACTGAAACATGTGGCTCACGAACTGGGAGACTTGCTCGAACAGAGACCAGAGACCGAGGAAATATTCGCGAGAAGCAGAAGAGTTGTAGTAACGATAGGGCTTGGAAGATGAAGTTGGCCAGTCAACCATAGATGATATCGATTGAGGTGCATAACTTGTCGCATCGTGACGCGATGAGACGTAGCGATGTTACATAGTTCGGGAGAAAGTCTACTTCTTAGCTCTAGCGGGTCGGAGAGAACGTGGAGTAACGATGAACATGGTTTTGGAAGAAGATTGTAATAGCAGTTGGGTGATTATGCTGATCAATCGATAACGAAATGAAGAGTAAGATTTCTTGCCAATGTAGATATGGAGGTAGGATGATGATGGTGGATGTCTAGAGTGAACACGAACACAACCTCAAGAGAGGTGGTTTGATATCTTTGTCGGTTGCTGGTTTCCACTCCCCCTCAAGAGAGAAGAGTGTACTTATCCTCATCGCCACGTAATGGCCAACTGACATATGATGAGGTGGGCCAACGGATCCCGAAGGAACCAGGTTAGACTTATTGGATTAGCGAAACCCCCAAGGTTTCTGCCAGGGAACAATGCCCGGTCCTTGCCCGTGGCTCTGAACCGATGCCATCCACAACGGCTCAGCGAGCCCACAACTTCCAACCCTAGTTCGACCGTGGCTCAGCGAGCTCCCCTCCGCAGTGTAAAAGGGGTTGTTGGAATGGAGGTGTTGGATTGTAGATCAAGAGGAGGTTGGTGAGGTGGAGACGGTGGGGAGTGATGGAGATGATGTGGCCAAACAAAACAATCAACAAAACAAAGCAATCAGCAGAAGATAGAGAGAGATAGAGTGTGTGAGTGTGTGAGTGTGTTAGTGAGTGAGTGTGAGTGAAGCTGGTTGAATTGCACAAAAACGATACACTTTACAATACCCATCTCGCCCTCTAGCTGGCCAGGCTGAGAGAGACGGAGGAAGCCGCACATAACCCGCCCGTCAAATCTAATGGAAGTAGAGATAGAAAGGAAAGAAACATAACGAGTGTTGGTATAGTGATGAAATAGCTCACTGCAAACTAAGAACTTACCCAACCCCATTCAAACCCGACGTGGAAACCGCACATAACCCGCCCGTCAAATCTAATGGAAGTAGAGATGAAAGGAAAGAAACATAACGAGTGTTGGTATAGTGATGAAACAGCTCACTGCAAACTAAGAACTTACCCAACCCCATTCAAACCCCGCAGATGCATCCCCAAATATGAATAACTATAGAACCCCCCAAATTTCGACATCAAAGCAAACACAAACAATGGTGGCCCTCGGGATATACAGTCCCGAACAGGCAATACACCTCAACAGCACAATCAAACGGCATCCTCGAAGTATACGGCTCCGAACAGATGCAATAAACAAGTAACCCCCGACCCCCTCTGCATGTCAACAAGGCATACCTACATCGATCTTGAGCACCGCAAGTACGGTGATGACTTGGTATCAGCCACATGCACATGTCGACAATTAGAGACACAAAACACCTCTCCTCCGCCCCTCCACTCCTATGAGAATACTCGCTTTACGACTTTCCCCCCAATGGTTGCCTCCTCACTCGTCTACCCCTTCTCGAAGAACATGGAACCTCCCAATATTTGCCCAACTCAGAAATGAGTGACGCAGCCTCACGGCTCTTGCGACGGCGGTGCACTTTGGGTGAAGAGATCACCATCCTCTTCCTCCTCGACCACAACATCCGGCTGGTCAAAGTAAATTGGCTCTTCCACTGCCACAACTTCGACTGGAGGCCTAGCATCAGCTTCAACCCTTGCGAGATCCGCAGCGGCTTCCTCCTCCTTCTTCTCCGGCACCTCAACATCCGGCTGGTCAAAGTAAATTGGCTCTTCCACTGCCACAACTTCGACTGGAGGCCTAGCATCAGCTTCAACCCTTGCGAGATCCGCAGCGGCTTCCTCCTCCTTCTTCTCCGGCACCTTCAACATCCGGCTGGTCAAAGTAAATTGGCTCTTCCACTGCCACAACTTCGACTGGAGGCCTAGCATCAGCTTCAACCCTTGCGAGATCCGCAGCGGCTTCCTCCTCATTTTCTACTACCAAATCATTCGGCTCATCGAAACGAGCGGACAAATCACAGGCTTCCAGCTCAAGCACACTTGCTACGATCTTTTTCCTCAATGGAGCAGAGGGAAACCATCGGAGATTTCGCCGACGCTTGCAAATGAGAACAGGTATCTCCTGCACAACGTCCTCCCCACACTCACTCACTCTCTGTGGAGAATGAGTTTTGTCAAACGGCCGAGCAGTACATGTCTCACTGATCTGGACACTGCGGTCGTTGGCCCGCTGCTGACTGGCTTGTCGAAGAATCGACTGTGGAGCTGCCGTGGAGAATTGGCTGCGTTTCTTTGGAGGAATAGCAGAAGAGTTGCTCCGGCTCTTCTTCACTTGCGGCTGCTTATCCAACCCTGTCTCTTCGGGCAATCCTCGCTTTCTCGACGGGGCAGCTGCAGCTGCTGCAAGTGCAACTTGGCTCTTTGGAGGAATAGCAGAAGAGTTGCTCCGGCTCTTCTTCACTTGCGGCTGTTGTTCCAAGCCTGTCTCTTCGTCTTCGGGCAATCCTCGCTTTCTCGACGGGGCAGCTGCGACTGCAACTTGGCTATACCGCATCTTCTTCACTGGAGGCTGTTGCTCTACTTCCAACTCGGGCTCTTCAGAAAAGGCTCGCTTTCTCGATGGGGCAGTCAACCCTCGGTTTGGCATCAAATCACAACGAAGTCTCATCTCAAGATGAAAAATGTCACACCCAAGTGCTCCAAAGGCAGCGCCTGTGAAGGATTTGATAGCGTTGAGCTCCCTTTCATACTCGCTAGTATCTTGAAAGGCGTGAGGATAACGCTCCTTGAAATCATCGTAGACTCTTACAAGCCGTTCGAAGGCGATTTCAGCGCTCTCTTGCATACGGTAGCTAACCTTTTTGTTCCGCCTCACAACTCTCCATTCCGACTCTCTGTCTTCTTCATTACCGTTTGGAACGAATGAAACACCAGTCAGTACCCCCGTGAGTTGATCCAACACTTGGCCGAGCTGTTGATAATGCGCAATAAAATCCTCTTGCTCGTCTGAGACCTCCTCCGCATTTCCCACTCTGAAGATGCCCACAACAACCCGTATCGTAGCGAATGTGTGCTTATTCTTCCGACGGCGTAAGTTTTTGGTACTTGGCCAATGCACCTTCAGACGTTGGCCCTTATACTTCTTCACAAACCTAGCCACAATTGCGGAGGTGGAGAGAGTTTCATGACTGACGGAGGGAGTGGTGAGGAAACTGCCCAACTGAAACTCTTGGAAGACGCTCTCGTCGTAAAGCGAAAGAAGCTCGGTCGCAGATGATGAACCACGTGCACCAAACATGGCACCGGAGACGACGGGATGGCAACACCACGCAAGAAGCTCTTCAACTACATTGCTGGGATGGAGATGAAACATGTGAACCCTCCCAGCAGGATCCAATGAGTTGTTTGGAAGGAAGTCCCACGCCAGAATGTCCAAACACATAACTGACGACGCCATTGTGAAGACAATGGCGGCGAAGATAACAGCAGCGATGGCTGCGATGGCGGCGACGGCGGCGATGGCGATGGCGAACATATTGTTGTTGACTTGTTTTCTGAAACAAATTTATGAGCTGCTGCTGTACTCTCTCGTGAGGCGTTCTGAGGTTGCTCTGGACAGTCTTGCATGATCGATTTTCTCTGACATTCTGCGATACACATAGGTAGGCAGCAAGACCAAGACAGGCTCTTATAGTTGCCTCTCATATCACACTCTTCAGCAACAAGAGGCGTTATTACCAATCTTTCGTATCACTATTTACATGTGGCGAAATCGGTGCCTTTGGCATCTGGTAGCTAATTATCAGTGGAGCCTAAATGAGGCTGTGATGTGATATCTCGATGAGAAACAAGGACAAGAAAAGACGACGAAGAAATCTTCCAATGAGTTATACGTAGATGGCATGTGAATGTGGCAGCGGATGTGACGATGGAGCTGTTAGTCGTCTGCTTAACATTACCGTGCAAGTTGAGGAAAGAGACACATCTATTATCACCTGCTTCTGCCGCCACATCACAATAAGGTACAATCAACAGTTGTCAAGGTGGGCATCAGGTTGAATGACTCCAGACGAAAAGAGTTTTTATGCTTATCTGATATTCATGCATATAACATCGAGCATTATGATCCGTAGGTAGGAAACGATCCACTGTGAATCAGAGACTCGACAATTCTTGATGCATTGACATGGGGGATACAAGTGAAGAAGATGATGTGGTAAAACTAGCAACAAGATTGAATCGTCGCAAAGAAAAAAGTCTGGGTGGGATATTCAAGGAAGGCTGTTCAAGTCGAAGCAGCGAAGAATACTATGCAACAGCAGCGGCATAAACATGATAATTGGTCAACATGACTTGTTGAGCGAGGAAAGCCTGACTTTTAGATGATTCAGAGATATGCTGACAGACAAGCAGTGTACAGCGCCGTGGCATGATCTTCTCGATGGGTGTTCTGCATGGCGATAATGGTACTTATGAGTCAGACACAAGACAAAGACATAAACTGGAATTGATGTAAATCTTATACGACTTGATATCATCCTCATTAACTCTTGATGCAATCAAATTTGTGGTCAGCCTTCCAGTGTTGCACCTGACATTCCTTTCCACAGTACCACGCTCCTAAACATCGTATGCATCGCTTTAATGGAGAAGATCCTGCCTCCTTCCTGCAGTTTGTGCAGTGACTTTTGCCTCGTTCTCTACCATTGATATGAACTTGATCACCAAATCATTTGTTTCCACTGTCGGATCTCCCTTCAGCGCTCTGCGTGCCCAGAATAGAGATTTTGGGATGGGACTATGCCCGGGAATATCCATGATCCTTTCAAACAGATCCAAGCCAAGACGATACAATGCTAACGATAAGTTGAATGCGGATACTGGGTTGCAGAGGTCGCCTTCTTCTGCATCTTCGAAATACATTTCCGAATAATGCTTTCCAAGGATCAAAGATTCAGTCAGGCCACATTCTGCTCTCATGAAAAAATGCCCCAACATACCGCAAGCTCTGGAATTGCCATGACTTGCTGCTAGTGTGGCATAATGAAGAATCTGTTCTTGTTCGTTGTTCCGCCTAACATTGTAAGCTGTAGCCAGCTCTTCTTGTGCATCTGGTTGTCCGAGAATTGCAGCCTCTTTCAAACATTGAATATATTTCGATTCGTCCCGTTCAAGTGTTTCCTTCTTTGTATGTCAACGCCATCTCAACCCATCCGGATCACGCTGATCTGCTGATTCGTCCTGAAGACGGACAACAGCCTCCACCCGCTCAGATTCGAGCAATAGTTCGAGCTGTTCTTCATTATCCGATAGCTCTTTGATTAGCCGCGCCCTTGCTTTCGTCTCTGGCGATGTAAGGCCCGTTTCATGAACTATACTTGTTAACGTCGGAAGATTAGCAATTGATGCCTTCCGGGAAGCAATCTTCTCCCGCAGTTGCTGCTCCATCTCGTCGGCCATGGTATTGACTTGCATGTTGGGAGGGGAGAGGTAGGTTCTTCCAGCCACGTAGGAATTGATATCAGAAGAGGCGGGAGGAAAAGATTTAAGCAAGCAGCGAGCAACAATTGTGCTTGCTATGATGATGTGCGGCAGCCCGCCTCTGCTTGTGACGGATAGAGCCACTCATGTGAAGAATATTGCTGCCGGTAGGATTGAGCAGATAATTGATGAGGCAATTGGGCCGATGATATATCAATCCGCAGCGCTGAAAAATACAGAGACGCTCAAAATTCAAACTTTGCAAGCAT
>JASMSQ010000036.1:0-26654 GCA_030544225.1 Skeletonema marinoi
ATATATATATATATATATATATATATATATATATATCAGATTAGATTGAATCTTATTCGCTATATAATTATTGCGACGGTCCCAGTCAAATCGGTCGCAGACAAAAATAAATAATTATGGCTGAAAATTCTCCGACAAATGAGCCATAGCCTTCCTGGAAATAGGCTTGGATGGAGCCGATGATGACATGATAGAACGTAACGTCGACAGCTGCCCAATCGTCAATTCTTGTCGTCTTGCACCTAAATGAGCCAGGAGTTTGTAAAGGTGCATAATGAGGGTTGGCTTGCTAATCTCCAGCTCTTCAATTGTCTCAAATGGCAGATAATGAACCCGACTCTCTGTCATGCAGATAAACGTGCCTGGAATCTCTTGACCTGTGAACTCTGAGATACAACCTATCACGAAGCCTGGTCCAACGCGAGCGAGTCGAAATGTATGAGAGAATTGTGACATTATTCCTGGAGCATTCTTTAGAGCAGCTTGGCCTCGACCAACCGTTGCAGACCTTGCAGTAAGTTGGCCAATCGAATCAGTACTTCGGCCCATCACTGGCGTTGCGAATAATTTTTGACGACCTCTTGTCAACGAAGCGGATGTGTCGGCTTCGGCTTTAATCATTCCCGACTCTACAAAATAGAGACCACGGGGAAGATCGAGTTGCTCACCAGCCTTCAGATCCATGGCTGTGGTATACTCAGCTAATCCCTGTAGATAAGTAGCAAAAGATAGATTGTGTTGCTCGTCAATTTGTTTCAATGCAAGGCGCAAGCCAATATCAATTTGGACATTCCTCTTAAGTGAACCCCTCGTAAGTGATTCTTTTGGATTCTCTCCTCGTTACGCCCCACAAATTTCAGTAGGCCATCTTCTGCCATGCCCAAAGCAGCCTCCAAGTCTTCCACAAAGCTCATGTGAGGATGAGAAGCTGGTTTCACGCCACCAGAAATCAAAGCTTGTCGAACCATCTTCGACGACCCAGAGATGAGCAGTTTGCATCCCTGGGTTTTGCATAGCGACGTCACGTCAGCGAAGCAATCGACAGCAGAGATGTCAACCCCGCTGACAATCGACATGTCCAAGACTAGATACTTTGGTTTGGGTGGCAGCAATGAGTCATCGATCACTTCAATGTCATCAACATGCTAGAGATGTATTTCAGCACGGAGGTAGCATTACCAAAGAAAAGATAATTTTGCAGTACAAGCGTCTGAATCATATCTCCATTCCTGTCCAACCATACATTATCTTCCGAGTGTCGTTCAATAGTGGATCGAATTGTAAGCCCGTTAGCAATGAACTTAACTGTACCAGCTCTATAAAAGGAAGACACAAATATCATTGTCGAAATCCCCACGCCCAGTGCAACACTCTGGAGTACTCCGAACATTTGGCCAGAGAGCACAATGAAAGGAATCACAAACCATTCTGACCCTGTCTTTCGGAAACTCTTTATGAACCAATTAGTCAAAAGGTCAATCGACGCCATCACCAAAAGTGACGAAAATGTGCACTTAGGAACGAAGATAATGAGGCGAAAGTTAGACAGGTAGCACCCAAGAACGAGGAGACAAGCCCCAAGCTGAGGTGCGCGACTCTCTGAACCAATCTTGACAAAGGTATTACTGAGCCCAACAGAAGGAATGACAGCAAATCCACCTGTGATTGCCGTAACAAACTGCGTGTTGGCGAATTGCATCAATACTTCTAGGACATCCTTTGGCTTTCGTTTCGGCTGTTTGTCTTCTTCCACACTTTTGTCCACCACAAAAGATTCACTCCCCTCAATTGAAGTAGCTGTCCCCTCGTGTCCTGCTTCCTCTGTCTCTATCCTCCCTGTAGGCCTCCTACTCCTTCACCACTACCACTATGACTTGCGAATTGGTTCATATCACCACGTCCGAACGATTCCCGTACACACACTGGGGCTGGCAGCGAGAATAGGTTTGAGAATAGGTAATCATAATCATTCTCTCTTCATTTTTGCTTTCCTCCAGTTCTCCAGTTGTGTTGTCACTGGCTTGATGACCTTCTTCTTCTGTGATGCAACAATCTACTGACAAAAGTTTAGTGCTGATCATGACTCAGGCGGTGTTCGGAGTACCGAAAAGGAAACTCTAATCCAGGGGTTATTTAATATAGGTGCCAGAAGAGCAGCAGATGCTGTCTGACACGATCAACTCTTTTGTGTCACAGTACAGCTGTTTGATTCCCATTTTAACCTTCAACTGACCTTCTTTGAGATATAAGTACGAGGCAGTATGTAGAGAAGGCCTTTTAATTCAATCTTCTCTGAGGTAAACTTTTTTGAAGCAGTTCCAGCAGTACTTACAAAAAAAGTGCCGCTACAGTTTATGATGTTCAACTCCATCTACATCTACGCTAGTCTTCAACTCATTTCCTCTCAGGATTGGGAGACCTTCCGGTCAGCTATTTTATCAAGACCTGCTCTGTTTCGGAAACTGTCAAACCAGGTCTCTTCGTGTTCTCAACTACATGGAATGACCCTGTTGCACGCTGCAGTTCGATATGACTCACCGCTAGACATTATCGTCGAAATGATTCGTGTCTGCCCCGACATGCCGGCTGCTAAAGATTGCCTTGGTCGGACTCCTCTTCATGTAGCTGCCGGCTTGAAAGCATCGGCTTCGCTACTCACGATTCTAGCGCATGCTTGCCCGGCAGCATGCATCGTCCAGGACGTGGAGGGAAAGACACCATTACACTTCCTATGTGATAGCTCATGTGTGCTATTTGAAGAAGATCATCACAACGACTCAAATCAACCCCCAGATCATGAAGCTGTCGTGGCCTTGCTATCGTACTCGATCCATGCAGTTACGCTAGAAGACGACGAGGAGATGTCTCCACTTGAACATTCAATCATAAGTGGTGCATCGCTGAAGACTGTGAAGCTGCTTCAATCTGCAACCAGCAAAGGTACGCAGTTGTCACACTTACGATCCTTGACCGCATCAACGATAAGTAATTTGCATCCGAAAGTTGATACCTCCAATAGTGTGAACTCTGAAAGGCCTATCAAGAGGTGTCGAAGAATATCGGCCAATCCAGAAGACTCGAATATTGAATATTGACTTAGTAAATTACTCGGAATAATAATAACTAGACGAGCAGACATATCTTTTGTCTTTCTTTTCCGCAACACGCAGAGCAACAGCACAGGGCCATAGGCGGGTATAATATAATCCACCCCATTCGATGATCGAGAAATTGGTCGGGAGACACAAGGATACAATTAATCTTTCTTCCTCCGTCTGCGTCTCTTATAACGAATACTACCTTCAGTATCTACAATAGGGACAATTTCCACTGTCCTGGGGGCGTAGTTTGGACCGGTTGTCACACGACGACGGTGAGAGGAAGGATCGTCTTGTCGACGGGCATGTTCGGCTGCAGAGATGGCCACTTCCATCGCCGCAATCCAAAGCTCACAAGCAGCAGGAGAGCTGCCCAGCGTTTCGAAGTTCTCGTTCAGGAGCCCTCGATCACGCGGCAGCAGATCCTGCGGATCAACCCACAAAAAAGTCTTGCATTTTTGATAGGATGCGTTCATGTTCAGCGTGAGTGTATCCATCTGGACCTTTAAAGTGTACCACCGCATTGCGATACAGCCATTGACGATGGGTAAGACCCAGCAGACGTTGAATCAAACCTTTCGCCCAGCGCTCAACAGTCCACCGCGTGGGTATCGTTTGATAGTGTGCAAACTGAAAATCTACCAACACCGTAAGGATGCGTCCTTCCACAAAGCTGTCAAACCCTACCTCATCCATAAGACTAGCAAGGAAGCCATAGATCGGGAGATCATGTGCAAAGAGAGAAGCTACCTTGACATCACCACGACCACTGAGAAATTCTTCGATCATATAGACGAGTTGGGGATCTGTATCAGCCTCCTTCAACCATTCAATCAGATCTGAAACAGAGTCGTTGTAAAATGCTGTACGACCAGGCGATGGGCACCGAACCACATGTGATGTGTCTTCATTATTGCAGTTGCAACTTGGGCAAGTGTTCAACACTGTTGGATCAATTCGAGAGAGTTGCCGATTGGTACCACAAAAGTGAGAGACATGTTTTGTGACCCAGACGCGGAACATCGTAGGAAAGGTTTTCATACAGGACTCTACACCATCCCAATATATCAGTCGAAAATGCTTCCGGTCGACTATCTTCCTTGAGTGGAACAGCTCCCGAGCCACTTTATATCCCCATGCACGACCAATCGCCGTAGATGGAGACCCCGTCACACGCTTACCATCGACCTTCACCACCACTTGTTCGTGAGGAAAGATACTGCTGATGTATGTGTCATCTAAGAAGGCGTCGAGAAGAGCTGTCCTTGCGACAGAGTCCACAATACAATTCTCACGCTGTACACGAGTGAGTTGGTCCCACCGAAGAACTTTGTCAAGATGACCCTTCACATGGTGATACTCTATAGAAAAGCCGAGCCGACGACGATATTCCCTGCACAAGCGGATCAAATCAGCTTGTGCTTGCTTCTCAGGCAAGGAACGGGTCAAATTTTGATTGTGATTAATGACACCCATGTTGTCGCAATGAGCCTGAACAGGAGGGATTGCATCCAGGGAGACTGAAGTTGTGGAGATGACCGCCAAAAGAACCTGAAGAGCACCAATACTCCCGAGCCATTCGCCTCTATAATTGTCAGCATTATCACTCTCCTCCGCAAAGGACCCGATAGCTCGCTTGTCGGTGGAGCTACAGTAAAGCACGAAACCACACGAGCAGGCTTGTGAGGTAAGCTGAGGCATATAGGATCCGTCATGAACTATAATCAAAGTACCATTCAGAAGAGCATGAAGTAACCACGAGCCATCCTCGTCAAAGGAAAATCGATCCCACATTGTGTGATCTTCAAAGGAGTCAATGACTTCTTGAAGAGATAGAGCTGTGGGAGGCGATGGGACTGGAGCGAAGGAATGCACAGTGACAGATGAATCTGTGAGGGAGGTTATGCTGGCGAAGTGGGTTGCGACAGGAGGGTCTACCACAGTGCATGAGAAGATGAACTGCACTGCATTACGACGAGATACGGAAGCTGAAGGTGACTTGACATAGATTGCCACAGACGAGGATGGGGCAGAGGAGCGTCGGAAAAGTAGATCATTCGAGGAAGAGTATAGCCACTCATGTGGAAGAGGAGGATGACGAAGATATTTTCCAAGAGGACGATAAAGGGTGGAAGTCGTGGAGAATACCGTGAAGAGGGCGGTCCGCCATAGCCCAAAGTCTGACGCCGTGGGTCGCTCAATAGGATACCGATGATGTCCCCTCAACTGACTGAATCCGATCCTCAGACAGATACTCCTTGCGTAGAGTAATTCCATCACAATGGGTGAGTTCAGAAAGCACAAGGACGCCTTTGAAATGCCTAACTCTGTTGATGCGGATCAATTCTGCAGGTGCAAATACACCGCGTTCAACCAAGATGTTCATGAGCCCGAACATCATGTTTTCGTGGGAGTGGATAATAGCACTCCGAAAACAGTTGGAGGGTAACATCATACATCGAGAGCAGACGCCATAAGTGAGACCACCAAGAGTGTTGTGCGAGGAAACCATATTTGTCGTAGTCAAGCTCCAAGAAATTTCCCGATAATCCACAGTCCATCTGAAACGTCTCAAATACCACTCGTGAAAGAGCACCATCATTAGTGTCCTCACCAAAGTGACGATGTAGGACGCAAATCTTCGCAGACAAGACTTCAAGATTTGGTTCACGTAGACCCAGACCTTGATACCGCGCAGGCAGCGTCCGAAACGCACGGGTAATGTGTCGGTTAACTCCGAGTGAGCTCAAGGATTGGTAATACACTGAATGGACTGCATCGTCTAGATATTGTGGATCCGCTGAGATACAGTTCGAGCCGAAAAACATCGATGGATAGAGTTGCAAAGTAAGGCTGTGCCATACCTCCTTCGGACGAAGAGGACTACTAGACGCCTTGGCTGCCCAAGTGAGACCCTTCTCTTTGATCGCATCCACCTGCCCCACACCTGAGTTGGACGGACTTGAATAAACGCCAAGCGAGTGGAGGAGTGATCAAAATCTTGAAGAGGGATAGTAACATCTGTACCGCCAGGTTGAGGAATGGTAAGTCTCAACGAACTCATGGAAGGGAGACGGCGTGGCGTTGCAACCCCATTGACAAAGTCAAACAGAGTGATATACCAAAAGGACTTCGCTCGTTTGATGTGACCACCTGAGGCTTGAACCAAGTAAACCCAATCATTCACTGCAACTTGAAGTTGTGCGACAAATTCCTCGTCAGTCATATCCAGTTGAGCAATCCTGTAAAGGAGATCAGTATCGTCGACATAAAGAATGGCAGCGAGGGAAGCGACCACATCGGACCACCCTGCACGAAACTCTAAGTCATGACCCATTTTCTTATATGCATTGATCATAAGAGTAGAGACCGCATTAAAACCTGGTGGGGCAGCAGTGCATCCTTGACCTACGCCCATAAAGGGGAGATCATTGTCCGCAGAGAAAGCATCCTCCGAGATCCAAAGCCTGAGCGTAGATAAAAGGACATCGACTGAAGACAAGAAAGGAGGAGTTTGACTGAGTTTTCGTGTACCCCAAACGACCGCAGTGCAGTTGCAAGAACTAAATGATTGACAGCATCATAGCAGTCACCAAGATCAGCTTCAACACATGCATGATTGATGTGCATGGTGCGGTGATAGTCCCAGTGCCAAATTTTACAGAGTGTACCATCGTTAGGAGTACGTCCACGACGTGCAAATTGTTCATGGGGTAGCAAGCCCTGCTCGTCGGCCGACGCATCATTCGATGAGCAAACAGCACTTTGAAGGTGAAATTTGCATCCGCTTCCCATAGACCAATAGCACGCAGCTTCTCAATGCGATCCGCACCAAACTCCTTCTCAAGCAACAATGTCATGCATCCCAGCCATCTGTCAAGAGGAATGCCCAACCGTAGGCAGATGTTTATTTTCGCAACTTGAATAAGAGAAAGTTCGTCAGAGAAAGCCGCTGCCTTCATGTGACCGAAGTGAAGCAAAGACTTCGAGGACTGAGTCTTCTCCCGTGCAGTACGCCAATATATTGATAATCTTCCAAGTAGATCTGTTCAGGAAGGGACTTTGACGAGCAGTTTTAGCATACAAGGACGGCGCTTCATCTAAGAGCCTAATGGTGTAGTGATCGGTGTCACAAGGAAAAGGAATAATCTCCATCAAGTATCTGCTGAACAGCCGGCCCATCACCCAACAAACCAATTTCTGAACAGATGTGTTCCTGCATGATCGGAGCACGGTGGGCTAGAGTGAACCGGGTGGACAGTGCCCCACCAACTGCAGAGTTGAACCCTTCTTGAGTGCGCAAAGTAGACGTTGCCCCGTCAGAATTCGTGATAGTAACTGACACAGGAGGAGAGCTACGTGGCTTCCCTGTGAAGACACGAAGTCGTGTGTATTCCGCTTTCTCGGCCTCACGCTTGATAATGCGGATAATCTCCTGCTCAACTGGATACGTCACCCCTCAGTCTGGCGATATCAAGACGATCCTGCAGATGTTCACGACGCATTTTCGGTGCATTCTCTTTCTCCTTTTCCAGATTTAGCATACAACTATGTATCTTGAGCAAAAACCTCATCGAGAGTATAAGAGGAAGGGCATCTGAGTCCTTGGCGTGCACATGAGCGTTTCAGATTTCTCCAATCTGGTACTTTCCCTCGGACAGTACGCTTCAAGCCACTTATACAGTTTGAGACGACGCATCCACATTCCAATAACTGGACTCCAAGGTAGATGATTCATGCGGAACTTTCGACAACGCTTTTCAGCTGCAAGCATATAGTCACGAAGCTCATTATCCCAGCGGTTAATCATGAGTTGAAATTGTGGGGCAGGGTATACGAGGTTGAAGTTCGTCCAAAGTAGCAATTTTCTCCAGCATGCGGTGGCGCTCGAACAAGTTGAAGTAACACATTCTCATAGTTGAGACGGATCCGATCAATCGTGCACACAAGTTTCCGTCCAGGTTGGGGCCACAAGTGATGGGTAGGACTCCCCAAAAGTGCCTGTGCATCAAAATCAAAGAGATGAACACGATGGTCACCAATACCGAAGCCATGTTGCGCAATCATAGCATGAGAGCAGTTCACCCCAGGAGGACGCAAATACACCACAGATGGGACGTCGACCATTGATATGAGAGTTAGGAGCCATAGTTTCCATTGGTGAGCTGAAATTGCTCCGTCATCATTATCTCAGGATGGCGCAGCCGTTCGTTGAGACGACCTTGATAAATGCACTCATTAGCATCAATCATCAGTATCACTTTGTCACCCGGCGGACCGCCATGACAGAATCAGCCGAAGAAGATCTTCCCAGAAAAGAACACACGGATCTGTGGAAATACCCCTAGAGCGATAATACCGTTCCTGCTGCATCCCAGAACACGCTTGCCCATACCCTTTGCCTTCTTACGAACAGTAGAGCCAGGCTTAATCGGAGAGTAGGCAACAATAAGTCTGGTTGAGACAGTACTCGTTTTCCAACTTTCATCCAACTCCAGCGACCCAATTTATCTGCACCCTTCTCTTGAACAAATTGGAGAGGAGATCAAAGGACATCATTGCCGTTCCACCATGCTGACATCTACTACGGCCAATTTTGCTCGTGGCGATTATATCCGTCACTGATTTCCGTGTTTTACCAATACCAAGCACATGATGAAAAGGAAGGATAAGTTGTCAGGCATTGACGACCAGTCGAATCCTCCCTTTCTTTTTTCCTCTCTTTTTTTCCCCCTCCCACACACCCCGCCACACAATCTATTTGAAGCTGATTAATCAAATGAGTTCAGACGCCCGACATGCCTCTTCCCTGGCTGTAATAATTTGAGAGAGTTCCAATTCTCAAACATGATACGAATACGGCCGTCGGGTTTTCAGATGGATGAAACCAAAACCTCCAGCATCCCACGAAGACAAAAGGTCTTGAATACTTTACGTTCTGACTGCAGGACTGCCGAATCTCAGTAGCAAGACGCCTGTGTTTCGACCGAAACAGAAGGAGGTGTAGGAGAGGAGACACTGTACTCAGCAGTGACCGACTGAGTCAGTTGTGCATGTGTAGGAGTATAATCACGAATTGCAGATTGTCTACCCGCTGCAAGAGAATTTAGTTGTGTATTAACTCTATTCCTGTTTGAGCCATCTGGTTGAACGGGCTTGCGAACGCACCGAAGAAGTTAGTTGTTATCCAAAGAAGGGGGAGCTGAATCCAACAGACTCTCCCCGGATGGGCGGATTTGGTTAGATGATCTGCTGACACCGCACGAGAGGCAGCAGATTTACGACGCCGAAACCTCTTCATCCTTCCATCTCGCCTTGGCCGTCATCCTCCTTGGGAGGGTGAGTCGAGGCGAGCCTTGCTGCGTAAGATCAATGGTGGAAGAAGCAAAGGAAGTACGAGGACCTGGTCCGGAATCAGAGTGGAAGTTGTATGCGAAAAGCCCTGGTCTGCACCAGCAAGACGGGCGTTGAGTTCATCAATCTGACGCTGCATATCATGAATTTCGGCCAGTCTTTTTTTTTTTTTTTTTCGCATTATCCATCTTCAAATCTTGTAGTTGGCCTTGACATCCTTCTCCGGACTGATTGAAGAGATTTGTTGCTTTTTGCACTAGCATGAGTGGCGTCGTACGAAGAGACACCCTCGAACTTTGGAGCCGCCTGATTCCTCGTCGTCTTTCAAAGGTTTGCTGTACTTTCCTGAATAGCCTTTAGAGCAGCCATTTTAGCTTCATCCTCTTGATCAACAACATCCTTCCCGGTGAAAAGCATACGTTCCGTAGCATCAGGAAGATCCGCGTCATCAAGATCGTCATACATAGTATCGCCCACAATTGCCGTCTGTTAGGAACTTCCATAATAAATGATGGAGACCATACACCCTCGTCAAACATCACTGCAACATCTTCAGTAAAAGGAGTTCATGATCAGGTCCCTCGACATGGAATAAAAAATCCCAATTCTACCGTCATGTACAAGAAGCAGAAAGCCGCCCCCAGGGTTCTTGACTAAACTGTGATAAGGGATAGAGGACAGGAGACTTGTTGAAAACTATCAAACAACTGCCCGCATCGACACCGGTGGTTGATTCTGGACATCTGCACAGAAGGCGATCGGACGACCCAGGCACTTCCAGATTGAGGAGAAGGCGGCGAATAGTCATGACACGTGAGGACGTGTCCTACTCGAATCAGCCATAGAAACCGCCTGTTTTGCATCCGGGTTGAGGACAACTGACTAGATACGAGTATCGGTGGTGTTGATGAACTGGCATGTGCATAAAGGCGCTTCGATTGGGTGAGTTTTTCATTCTGATTCTTCGGACCCCACTTTTTAACCCAAAAGACACAGCTTCGCCTTGTGTCCAAGAAGACAAGTAAGATCCCCTAAATGAAAGGCCTTCTTGAGAACAGGCACCATACGATCCTGATCCTTTTCAGAAATCTCAACGTGGTGGAAGGACTTAAAAAACCGCCACTTGGAGATTGGCAATAGACCATCTTTTTGTTGTTCAGGAGGAAGTTTGATATCCCCAGCACTCTTCAGAACAATGGAACGAGAGGTTGAGTCTTATTCAGGTAATTCAAATCTCACGACGATTCCACAATCTCAAATTCTGCTTTGGCGAGTAACTTGCGAAGATCCTCCTCCATGGCAGAAATCTCTGCATCTGGACTAGTGCAGAGAAACCAGCAGCAAACTCGAGGCTGATGTCTGTTGAGTCTTTATCAAGAACTTCACGCCGATAGCATCAGAGCAGGGCACACTGGTCAGCAACGTAGTCGTGGGATCGGCCGGTGATGATCCACAGAGAACCATAGACAGCAGCTGGTTTCTTGGGGGATTGCTGCTATTCAAACTGTATGCTGGAGGGCAGAGTAATGTCGAAGAAGAAAACAGAATCCTCGGGGAAACTGTCACCATGTTGAAGATCAGGTAAGCCTGTGTTGCTCTTACAGGCCAATCTTAGCACCGGGATCCAGTGCCGGGAAGTGATCAACCCAGAGAACATCCAAGCATTCCCTCGCACGGGTGACGGGGGCAGACGTTTTTTTTTCAGTTTATAATCCGGCTTCATAATATTAAAAGCCATGTACATTCCCTTCGCTGGACCCAAAGCCGGAACTTCTTCACGTTGTGGGGCAACATCAACATTTGGTAGAATGTCCTTATAGTTGGTGGCGAAATCAAAAGCTGCCATAACCTCCTCAATCGGTTCCTCGTCAGAAGTGTTTTCCTTGGGTGCGGAAGAGTATTTACCCTTGCGAAGGACCGAGCGAGCGGTTGGAGGGGGAGGGGCAGGAGAATCATCTGCCTTTGAAACATTCTCAGACATGGCCTCATCAATCATCATCGGATTCATTAGATGCAGTAACTTCTTTTCCACCACCCTCATAATCAGTCGGATCTTCAGACGGAAATTGCGTTTCCAATTTTCTGCCACGTAATGGAGAGTCGGAGTGCTCAACCATGGCATCAGGAGGATCTTTGTCGGTCATCCCATTCTTGGAACCACGAATAGAAGACACAGGGGCAGCGGCAGTAGCATCAGGTCGATTCTTCTGCTTGTGCTTATCTTTGCGATTACGGCTTTTCGCAGCAGGAGAATGTTGAAGACCACCGGCGGTGGCGATTGCATTAGCTGTAGTTGTAGCGGCACGGGCAGCAGCACGTTTGGTACGAGCGGCTGAGGCGGCACTGGTAGTGTCGGTTTTTGCCATGATGAACGAAAAGTCGGACGGAATCGAAGACGTAGGGGAGGAGACTGTAGTACCAAAGAGGCAAATTTTGACATGGAGGTTTTCAGGTGGAGGTGGTTTTTGACCAAACGCACGGAGATACTGATTCCCACGTGGCCCCCGTAGAAATAAATACCATGAGGCCGCCAGCGGAGGTGACCGGCACATAGCCGCTGAGCAAGTACAGCATCAATTTCCATGATTCCAACGGCTCTCCTTACTTTAACACCCTCGTGAGGGACTTGCCGGGGCTCGTAGTCCATGGGGCGGCCATACAGGGGCAGGCCGTGGAGGCAAAGTCGGCTGATGAGCGGCAAGAGACGACCTATACCAATTCCCACGTGGAACCCGTAGAGATTCATATTTTTTGGTAAGACAGATCCGATGACCCCTAATCCAGAAGACTCGAAGAGAGTAGTATTGTTTGATGATTCGAGAGACATTATAGTTGTATGTTAGTAATTGTAACAGTGTTTCCTGCATATTACTTCCGTTTGCTATCGAATCGAAGAGATTTCCTAGTTCTGTATCGTTATCGTTGGTCTTTTCTGCGTAGTAGATGAGCTCTTTCTTATTGAAAGGCCACTGCATCTGCTCTCAGCTGTATTTCACCCAAAAGGATTAGAGCACATCAAAGATACATGAATCCCATCTTCAAGTCGTTCTAATCCTATTATGGAATGTACACTGTAGAATTTAAGATGTAAATAGATTCCATTGGACATGTATTACGTTTATACTACATACTATGATATCATGACACAGGACAGTTTCTTCTCTTGCAGACTACTGTTCACTGTGCAAGTTTTTTTCATGACGAAGCAGCTGCAGCTGGCGAAACATTGCATCAAGCTCATCATCATTTGCCATTTCATCGAAACAATCTTCTTAATAGCAAGTCTGTGTGACACTCGAAGGAAATGCAGGTCCGCCTCTCGACTTTAGTAGGAGGGGTGGACTCAATTCGTGAAGGACAAGATGCCCTACGAGAACACTGCCCGCCCTGTAGAGATGCCATGTCTACATCTCTGTTGAGAAGGGTGGCGGTGCGAACCGCTGTTATCGAGAAGTAGAGGAAAGGATCCTGCTTCCTGAGGGTCTTGAGGTCTTCTTCAGTGAGGTTCCGGGTGTCTATTACCTTCTGTTGAATCGGCTCGCCTTTTGTCGAGACGGTGAAGGAGTTTATGTTCATGGTATCACAGCTATCAGCAGTGGGTGTAAGTTGGTGAGTCTTCTTGAACAAATGAGGTCCTCAAATTTTTGTAAAGAGAAGAACACCGCGAGCAGAATGAGCAATGAGCTGGTGGTGGTCCGAGCGAAGTCCCTATGTATGAAGCAGATGGCAATGTGTCGCTCATGTCGCTCGCTGAGACAAAATAATACAAAACCGTGTGCAAATGCAGGAGTGCCTGTAAAATCAGGCTTGCGTACTTATCAGGGGCGACGGTCCGAGCTCTACATTTCAGGAGAGTTGAAGTACCCCAAATGTCAGAAGTAGTACAACTACAAGAACTCTAACGATTTACACAATGTTTTAGTGTGCACCTATTGTTTCAATAACGCGGTGCCTATTGCAGCGAGAAGCTGCCTCTGTGAGTTGTGACTAAACTTCTGATGAAATAGATAGGCCTATAGTCTAGCGTATTTAACTACGCACGGGCACAATTTAGGCTTCTGACGTCATCGTTTGAAGTTGAGAGGGCCAGCAACTTCAACAAGAAGGCTTTTTGATCATAGCCATGCAGTTTTTGCAGGTTTAGCGGCTTTTGATTCCAGGGTTCTCAATCTTTTTTGCAGCATAAATTCAGTATCTTTGATCTGAGATCTGAGCCTCTTTGAGCTCGCTCGGGCTGCTGTGTACTAAGTACGTTCGCTCGAGAGGCCTGCTAATCATTTCCACAGGATTCAAGTCAGCATTGCAGATTGCAGCATTGTATTGGCACTGAAAAAAACACCGAAAGAGAGCCAGCGCAGTTGATCAACAATTCAGTGTTGGCTTCGCCTCGTTTATCATCATCATGACGCTCCGCAAGAGTTCAACACGAAAAATCCAGCCAGACAGCATCATGCTACGAATCAGGCTTCATCGGCGGTGGTGCAAATGCCGCTGCAGATGAATTTCTCAAGAGCTTTCAAGCTACAGCGACATCGAAACAATTAAATGTGTCCTACTTGACTACCAGCTACCACGCCAACAAGACAAACGACGGCACCACTGGACGACATCAGTCAACCACAACAACAGGCCGTTCCAGAAAAAGACAAGAATCGCGTAGGATTATTCACTCTTCTCAAATACTCCACTAAAACTGAACGCTACCTCATGTCCCTCGGCATCGTCATGGCTGCCATCTCCGGTCTCTGCATGGCCCGTATGGCCTCCTCCTCCTCGCTCAATCACTATCTACCTTCAATCAAATCGGACAATTGTTCGCTACCATCGGCGACGAGGCAATCGATGTCCTCCTGGGCGAGTTATACAAACTAATCTACAGCTTTGCCATTGTAGGCGGTATAACATTAATCAGCGGCACCACCTACGTGTCACTATGGACCTATGTAGGTGAGGCACAATCACTCCGCATACGGAAATCATTCGTCAAATCGGCATTAAATCAAGATATGGGCTGGTTCGATACACATTGTGCAGGGGGGGATCCACAAGAGTTTGTCATCGTTGGCGAGTAATTCGATATTGAGGATTGAGACCAGTTTGAAGAGGAGTATTCCGGACACATTGGCGAATTTGTTGGCGAGTGTGGGGAGTTTGATGGTGGCGTTTGGGTTGGATTTTCCTTTGGCGTTGTTCATGTTTCTGACGTTACCGGTGATTGGTATTGTTGTTGGGGTGTTGTCGTGCTTTATGAGGAAGTATAGTGGGCAGGCTTTGGGGGAGTTTTCGTCTGCGGGAAGTTTTGCTAGTGAGATCCTTACGGGAATTAAGACTATTGCTAGTTTGAGGGCGGAAGGATGGGCTAGTGAGAGGTATGCGGGACATGTTGAAAAGGCACAGAGATATTCGGTGTTGACAATATTTTGTGGCAAGCTTGCTTAGTGGCTTGATGGGACTGTTGTTCTATTTGATCTACACGTTTGCATTTGCCTTTGGAACGACTCAGGCGGCAGGATAATATTGACAAGAGTAATGAGTACATTAGTCCATTTGCGTGTTGGGGCATCACGTTGAGTGGCTATCAAAGACCAGTTGATTGCGGAATTACTGGTTCTGAGGTGATGGTCTGCATCTATGGAGTTATTCTCTGCGCCCAATTCTTTGCGCTAATGAGTGAGTCTTCTTGAGGATATGTTATTGTGTGGTTTCTAGTTGTTCAGTTCATGTTTCTCATCACTGTGCCCATCTTTCTTCTCCTACCAATTAAGATCCTGGACTCAATTCCATCAACCTGGGACGTATTGCTGCTGTTGAAGTATTCGGAACAATTGAACGTGCTCCTCCCATCGATGGATGCAACGATAACAAGGGTGAAAAGCTTGGAAAGGATTTTCAGGAGAATATCGAGTTCAAAAAATGTTGTATTTGCCTACCCCTCTCGACCTAATGATATCATTTTCACCAACTTTAATTTATCTATTGAAGCTGGATCTGCGGTAGCGCTAGTAGGACCTTCTGGATCGGGGAAGTCTTCTCTCAGCCGGTGAGCATCAAACTGCAAAAGACACATCATCGGCCACTACAACGTTATGATGTACTCACATTATCTCTCTTTCTTTTGTGCTCCCCCCAGGCTGCTTTTGCGGTTGTACGACCCTATTGGAGGGCATATTCTAATTAATGGTACCCCTCTGAGTGATATTAACCTCAAATGGTGGAGACAGCAAATCCGGATACGTTTCTCAAGAGCCTTGTCTTTTCCCTGGTTCTATCAGGGATAATATTGCTGCCGGCAAAAGATGATGGCGATGCTACAGATGAGGAAATCGAGGAGGCAGCTAGGGCTGCATCAGCACATGATTTTATTATAGAATTACCTGATGGATACGACACTTTTTATTCGGGCTCATCCATTCAATTGTCAGGAGGACAGATCCAACGAATTTCTATCGCAAGAGCTTTAGTTAGATCGCCAAAGATTTTGCTGCTCGATGAAGGTGAGAAGCATTTTGATTTACTTCGTTCTTGATATCGCATTTGGAACACTTTTCCACTCTCACCGCTCTCTCCTCCAATTACTGCAGCAACGTCTGCCCTTGATTTTGAGTCGGAGCGAGTGGTCCAGGATGCATTGGATAAAATACGGGCTCAAAGGAAATTGACTACAGTTACAGTAGCGCATCGCTTGACTACGATTGTGAATTCGGACAAAATCGTAGTCCTGGCTGACGGAGCCATCCAAGGAGTCTGGTACTCATACTGAACTGCATCAGCTGGGAGGCATTTATACTAGCCTGTGCGAAGGGACAAGGACTGACAGCCGATGCTACGAGTAAAGCCAACGTTCTGGGCGCAATTGAGGAAGGCACTGAAAAGATGGATATCAAGGAGAGGAAGTCGCAAAAGTTGCAGTGGCAGAGCAACTGGATGTAGAGAAGGGTGAAGTCAGAGAGAGGATAGCGGACAACTGGAGGAGGTAGAAGATATTGATATTGCAGGGGTGGCTTCAAGGCTTCAGAAGTACAACAGACCCGAGATTGTCTACACCATTGTAGGCTATGCTGGAGGAATCGTCGTGGGGTGCCTTCCAGCTGCTGAGGCGATTCTTTTTGGATTTATCACGGGAAACTTCTACAAATACAACACTGGACAAGAACTGCTTGATGTGAACTTGCCAATTTGTCTTTGGTTTATCTTCCTTTCGGCGTGCAGCTTTATAGGAAACATTTGTATGGGGATTGGTAAGTCGAATTCACTCAATAAATGTCCATATCTCTTTTGCCAAATGCTCATCTCATTTCTCTCACCTCTATTCTAAAGGGTTTGGCGTTTCTGGCAGCCGCCTGCAACGTCGAGTGCGTGTGCTTGTTTTCGACAAAATAATGAGCTACAGCATTCCCTTCTTTGACTTTCATTCTGTTGGCGAGCTCACGACAATGCTAGATGAGGATAGTGAAGCTGTTGGTAATGTAACTGGGCTTGCAGCAAGGACAGCGTGTTCAGGTATTTACGTGCTTGGTTGGCAGGAATGGTCGTCGCACTCGCTTATGCTTGGCAGATTGGTTTGATTGCAATCGCATGCATTCCCTTGATGCTGGGAGCGTCTCTCCTCCAAGCAAAGTATGCATCACGCGATCCTTCAGTCCAGAGTTTGGTTTCTCCCGAAACATTGCTAGAGGCGTTCACTTGCAAACATTGTTGTATTGCAAGCATTTGGTCTTCGAGATGATACATCGCGCAAGTATGACTTGGCTCTCGAGCCTGACGCTAATTTCAAAAAGAAGAGTGCCGCCTATACTGGATTGGCTTTTGGGTTATCTCAGTTTGCAGTGTTTGGTACTTTTGCTGTGGTATTCTATGCAGGCGTCAGCCTGATGCTATCTGGGAAACTACAATTCACAGACTTCTTTGTCGCACTTCTTTCAGTGATGTTCTCGTCTTTCGGAGCTGGACAGTGTGGCGCGGATTTCAGTTCGAGGAAGAGAGGGCTCGAATCAGCCGCTCGTCTTTTTGAAGTTGCAAGATGGCTCAATGGAAGATGGAAACGACCCAACATCTGACGCAGGTAACAAGCCGGACAGTCTTGAAGGCAAAGTCTCATTTAAGAACTGTCATTTTGCTTATCCTACGAGAAAGAACAATATGATATACTATTCAAATGGCGACCGTGATGGATTCTCGCTCGATATTGATTGCCGGCAATCCGTAGCTTTTACAAGGTCGATCCGGGTGTGGAAAAAGTACAGCGCTTCAAATTCTGCTGCGATATTACAATGTGGATAAAGGGACTGTGAAGCTTGACGGTCAAGATATTTCAGAATTGAATATCGGATGGCTGCGCGATCAGATCGGATACGTAGGTCAAATGCCTACGCTCTTTGCTGGAAGTATCATCGATAACATCAAACTCGGAAAAGCTTGATGCGACAGATGATGAAATCGTCGATGCAGCCAAGGCAGCAAATGCCAATGATTTCATTCTCGGGCTGTCGGAAGGATATAACACAGATATTGGTGTAGGCGGTAGTTTACTCAGTGGGGGGCAAAGACAGCGTGTGGCTATTGCTCGGGCTATTGTCAAGGAACCGAAGCTGCTCATCTTGGATGAAGCAACGGCCGCGCTAGACAATGAATCTGAGAAGATTGTGCAGGCAGCCTTAGATCACATGCAAGAAGCAAATGCAAGGACAACCTTGGTGGTGGCACATCGACTTGAGACTGTGAAGAAGTGTGACAAGATTGTTGTATTAGATGGCGGAGGAGTGAAGGAACAAGGTTCTCATGACGAGCTGTTGGAAATGGAAGGCATTTATCACTCTCTGTGGACTAAACAAGGGCATTAGGCTTTCCGTTGAACTGGGGGTGGGGTGATATAGATGCAACCAAGGGGAAGCAGAGGTAATATACTTAAATCGAACAAAGGAATAACTTCTCAAAAGCGAATCCTATCAAACAAAAACGAGCAGTTTCATTGGGAGCTCAGGACGTACAGCAGCATAATTCATGGAACACAGGATGAGATGCTTGCTATTTTCTACGATAAAGGGCAGCGTAAAAAATGTGTCTAATCAATGGTAAGAATGGCGACTGTGGAACAATTAGCGATCCAGTTGAAGGGTATGGCAAACTTCCTCGTTCAGATAGCAGCTTGCGTCAACTCTGTATCTCCGAATTTCACTATTGAGGAGGAACAAGGACAAGGACGAAATGAGTGACAAAAAGAGGATTGAGTTGCAGAAACAGCGGTTGAAGACTCTTGACATGTGTATCGGCCCCCATTGAGTAACCTAGAATACTCTCTTCTCTGAGCAAAATTCTGGAGATGAACTAATTGTTATCTTTGCAATCTTCAAGGAATCGATCGGTCTCTGCCATATGCTTTATAACATTGTATTGTACACGTGAGGGAGGACGCAACTATTCGCAGTGCTCGATGTACTTGCTTCTTGTTTGCAACAAATATTACACAGCGGAGCCCTTGATTGACGCTCGGACCTCGTTTCTGTACTCATTTATCAAGACAGTCAGCGAAGAGGAAGAGGGAGGCGGTGGCAGCAGCAGCTGTCATGAAGCATGAAGAGAATCGTCGAAATTCATCACAGACCGCCTCCGCTGCCACAACTGCTTTGGATTTTGGGCTGTGACGGACTGCCCTCTTCACGGTATTCTCCACGATTGCTGCACTGTATCGTCCTCTTGAGAACATCTTTGTCATCCTCCTCTCCCCTATGAGTGGCTCTACTCTTCCCGAATGATCTACTTTTCAGACGCTCCTCAACCTCTTCCTCGTCTGTGGACATCTATGTCAAGTCACCTTCGCTTCAGTATCTCGCCGCAACGCAGTGCAGTTCACCTTCTCATGCACTGTGGTGGACCCTCCTATCATAGCTCGCTTCGCTAGCGTGACTCCCCCCACAGCTCAGCTGTCACAGTACATTGCTTTGCTCCAGTTCCGTTGCCTCCTACAGTTACGTTACATCTCTTCAAGAGATTACAATATAGACTCCTTCTTTGAAGATCACACAATGTGGGATCGATTTTCATTTGATGATGACGGCTCGAGATTACTTCATGCTCTTCTGAATGATTCTTTGATTAACGTTTCATGAGGTTCCTTTATGCCTCAGCTTACCTCCAATGCCTGCTCGTGTGCTTCGTGCGTTACTGTAGCTCCACCGACAAGCGAGCTATTGGATCTTTTGCCGAAGAGAGTGAAAATGCTTATCTTTCCTCACGAGCAAGTGGTGGTGATGGATGGTAGGTAAGCATGTGACGGGGTCTCCATCGACAGTGATTGGCAGAGCATGGGGATAAAAAGCGGCCCGAGAGGAGAGCTGTTCCACTCAATGAAGATAGTCGTCAAAAGCATTTCAGGATGGTGTAGGGTCATGTATGAAAACCCGATGTTCCGCGTCTGGGTCACAACACATGTCTCTCACTTTTGTGGTACTAACCATCAACTCTCACGAAATGATCCAACAGAACACATGCCCGAGTTGCAGTTGCATTATAATGGAGACACATCACATGTAGTCAGGTGCCCATCGCCAGGTCGCACAACTTGTTACAATGAGCCTGACGAAGATCTTTCACCCCACAATATGCGCTGTATGGCTTGAGGCCATCGATTACTACTACAGCGCAGCTTCAAGAGGAAGACTTAGCGTGACCGGGTGGGAAGAAAAGTTGCTGATTTACCGATAATTGGACGATCATCTGCGCTAAATGGCCGATGACAAGCATTTACATCGACTACTTTCACATCCTTCAGATAAACCTTTGCCTTTGCTGCTTAACGAGTGCTTCAATTAGTCAGTATCAGGCTCCTCCTTCTGTGTAAAGTCCACAATTCTCGATAATAGATCCAGTCGACGTCATTCACTTTGTCATCCATTGGAGCCGCATACAATATTCGATTCCATTGGAAGTGCAGCAATATTGTAGATACAATCGTCAGACGAGCAAATCGGTATCGGAACCAAATGTCCCTTGACCGGGTAAATTTGACAAGGGACGTGTATGGAATACCTAGACTTTTTCTACAGTGCCGACTACGAGCTGATGATGACATGAATCTGGACTTCCATGGAATTGTGAGCGAACGACACAGTAAGTACATTGCCATTGCGTCGAGAGGGCGTCGGCGTAGAGAAGTGAGGATATTGTGTGTGCTGATCTTCATAGGTTGATGATGGCACGGTGCTTTTATTTTTATTATCGACGAAGAGCGTATTAATTCTGACGTTCCGATGTTGTTGACGCGTATGGCCGAGGAGATATCTTGCCGTGCCCAGGCCAGCAGCACTTCCACTGCCGAGCTCTGTGGACGATGATGTCGCTGCTTCTTGCGGCTGATTTGGTATGATGTGTTTTTGAGGGAGCGTGTGAAGTGTTTGGTGGAGGAGGTTGAAGTTTGAAGAAGTTGAAGTTGGCGATTTTTGCTGTTCAGGCCAAATCCGATGTCAACTTTTTTCCTCTTCCAAAAAAAAGCAATCATGGGGCCTTCGATCCCAACACGCTCTCTTGCAGCCATTCATTCAATCATGCCGAGAGCAAGAAGCTCTCGCAGCCATTGATTCAATCATGGTGTCAAAAAGTCGTTGGGGGCCACTTGCCGCTGCTGGAGGAGCTCATTATTTTTCCAGACGGAAAGTTTACACATCATTTGCTAGCAAAACCATGCCGACCAACTCGCCTCCGCCGGGCGGCCGCTATCCTACCGCCGCCTTCAACAGTATTCACCCGCGCACATTGCCGCCGCACCTCTAGCCGCTTGACTTCCTCCTTCGTGAAGCAGGCTCCGCCGCTAACGACCGCAGCCTATGACTGAATGGTGAGTTTCATGATTCAGTGCCGGGCAAAATGAACAGTCCAGATGAGATCGAGCAGCAACTTACTTCAGCACCGTGGAAGCCGGTGCTATATAAATTGGCCCATCGTAGAGGAAGCCTACGATCCATAAATTGGCCCATCGCTGAGGAAAGCCGGCGATTCAATAAATGGCCCAATCTCTTGTTGTGGTTTAGTTATAGTTAATGCCTTCGGGCGCCCTCTGAGTTTGGGGTTCCAGAGCTAGTTCTACTTTGACTGTATCGACACTGATTTCCGTACAGGTGGAGGATTGAGTAAGGAGAAAGCTGAGAGGTGTGGCCATCCAGGACGCTGCATACCTGCCGAGTACTGGATCAATCCTCCTTAGTCGAATGGTCCTAGACCATACGAACTCTGTCAGTAAATCGTCACTCGATCGTTCATAACCGAATTTTGACGTCCCCCAACCACAACAAAAATTCAATATTGGCTGTCTTCTTCTTCGGGAGCAAACTGTTTGTCTTGTCTGCTGCTTTATTTACCTCCATTCAAATGTCTCTAAACAAATCATTTGCTTCTTTCACTCTCTCTCTAAGCAGTGCTTGGTAATATCAACGAATCCTCTCTCATCATGGCAACATTCTACCGATCTCGTCAAGTGCCTTCGTCTCCGTGCTCGCTTCTTGGTATCAAGCATCACCTCCTACTGAAGCAAACATCCGCTGTTATGTCCACATGATTGCATTGTGAAGGAGCATGTTCTGTCCAGCACCAGCACATTGTGCTTCTTGATATCTAGAGATATGCATTACCTTTCAAGGAGAGACAAGCGATCCCCTTCTATCTTACGCCTGGCGTTCATGCTATCCACTTCTTCCGAGGACACAGACCGTTGACGAAAGTTATGCCACCACCCTCACCGCTTTCTGTTCAAGGTTTGTAATGCCGTCATGGCGAGTCATGTTGACCTCCCAACGAGAAGACCAGCAAGCCACCGCTGCATCGTACAGCCCCGTCCAGCTAGTATCCACCGCTACTTCGAGCAAGCAGAGACTGCTGACTGGAGTGCTTGGTTAGATAAGGTTCGAAGAATCTCATCTTGGACACAACCGAGACATTATCTACTTATTCATCTAACCATAAAATTCCATCTCCCCACTCTAATTATAATAATTGGTCCTCCCTTCAATATGACATTTCACAATCTTGATCCTCAGCATCTTGCATCTTTTCATCAAAGCGTGCACCAGCACCTGCACAGGCACACCAGCAACAGATCTACACGTTTGGCAGAAGAAACGGCAAGAGGAGCCGTATTGCACAGTTGCATTGATCACAAAACACATACTTGGTAAGCTGCTGCGTGGGAAAGGGTAGTGCCAGAGAGAAGGAAGCTTTAGCTGTCGGATCGGCGGTCTTGACTCCGACGCTGCTGCCGCTTGACGAACTTTTTGGGCTGCTGTTGCTCCCATGACGTGCATGTGCAGCAGATTCTTGTTGCCGTAACCTGTGTACTTGATTCAATCGTTCATATTCGGCTGCTTGTTGTGCTGCTTGTTGCACAGCAGCAGGAACAGCAGCAGCGAAGGCGGGGGACTCTTGAGAAGAAGCACTACCAGATACCATCATGTTGTGCTCTTGATTCAATCGTTCATATTCGGCTGCTTGCTGTGCTGCTTGTTGCACAGCAGCAGGAACAGCAGCAGCGAAGGCGGGGGATTATTGAGAAGAAGCACTACCATATATCATCATGCTTTGCTGTTGAGCAGCACCACACGCAACAGATCCTTGTTATAGCTCTAGCATGTGCGATTGATGCAATCGTTCATATGCGGCTGCTTGTTGTGCAGCATGATTAGGAGCCGCAGCAGAGAGGAGGGGATTTCTTGAAGAGCAAAGCTACCATCTACCATCATCATGTTGTGTTGTTGAGCAGCCCCGCCCTGAGAATGCTGCTGCTGCCTCCGGGCAATTTCCTCTGCATATCTCATATCTCTCATGTGTCACCTCAAGTCTTCGGAGTTCCAATAAGGCAACGAGACGTGGATTCGTAGGCATAAAATTGCCGGCAGTTGCGCCTGATATTGCATGTTGACGAGACGCTCACATGATATCCATGCATTATGATAGGCCAGTTCTCTACAGAACTGCACTACGATGCACTGCTTGCAACATAAGCTCCAGACTACTATACTTGTTCCCTCTGACTGGCCAACTTTCTGCTGGGGATAACAGTGGGGCTGGGCGTTGGAGTTCATGCAGAGATTACTGAATACTTTGATTCCGCTTGGTGCAAGTGCAACTGTACCTTGCTCGGAAGTCATTAGAGACGAAGGAAGAAGCTGGCAGGTTAGGGTTAGGCTGAAATCTGCAGTGTGTCGAGAGCAAAATTGAACAAAAGAACAACACCAGGGATTCCAACGTGGTCCCCCACCGTAGTACTAACCTGGCCAGACAGCGCTTATGTAACTGCGCTGAGCAGACGAGAAGCGGTGCTGTCACTGTGGTATGGTCGTTCCTGTCGCATCGGGACAGTCGAAATGCTATAAAGTCACTCGTGACAAGTACAAAATACTATAAAGTCAATCGTAACTAAGTACACTATAAAGTCACTCGTAAATAAGTACGGCCCTGCTCCCTTGCTCCTTCGATCTTCTTTGGATGATGAATCATCATAGACGACCTTCTTCATTACGACTTCTGAATTGAAGTAGTATAGTATTATCTTCCTTCATGTTGTGCTTCTGTATTTCCTCTCTCCTCTGAAGGAGTAACATAAGTACGAAAGTTCTCTCAATACAATGATGCACTTGAACTCGAAGATCAGCCAGCCACAGCCACCTGCTACGCCACGCAGCATATCTATATCTAGCAGCAGTGTGCTCTATTCGTGATGCTACGGCCAATTGAGCGAGCTTCAACCAGCTTTCTGGTAATAATACAACAGAAATTTTAAAGTACGTCTGGTTGGAGCTGACTCTATCAATCGAAGTCTATGATCCAGAATCTTGACGAGATCGACGCAGAAGTAAAGCCTTGTCAGAGGCTAAATTAAAGTAAAGCTGTAAAAGCAGACACGGTGATGATATCCCAATCCCATTAGGATGTGCCACAGGAAATGCGACCCTACCTCATCCTCTTGTTTGATGCCATAAGTACTGTGTATGATGATAAAAATGAGACATATCATTCGTTGTGTTGCAAGAGAAAGACGATTTATCCTTACACACGAGCATTTACTGCGTAAAAGATCTAGCGAGCAACAGCGCCAGGGATACTTCGCACTTGGTAACCAGACATAGACACATATCGGCTTTGGGCGCCTCCTCTCATTCAAATTTCGAGAAAAGGCAATACATTCTTGATCACTATATCTGCACCAGATTTAACACAACTCTCTTTCCTTGCCCTCTGTCGTCGTCCCCTCGTAATTCGGACTCCCTCCCTCTCAAGTTCACCCTCGTTTTCATCAAGCTTGGCATTCCACAGAGCGAGTTCAAGTTGTGCCATGCCCTCCTTTAGTAATGGTTTGTATATTTCTTTGCCGTGTTCCAACATCGTGATGAGCAGTTCAATCCATCCTTGGACAACATCAGTTTTACCCCGGAAACGCTCCGGCATGTCAATATCAATATGTTCGTTCACTTCATTTCTGTAACTCTCCGGGACGAAAAAAGAGATGGTGTTGCGTATCCCCTCAATGCCAACAAGATCAACTGTTGTTAGATTGTCGCTGCATTCAAACTGATTGCGTGGCCCATTTCTCCAACCACTGGGGCGGAGAAAGATGCTGTCTTTCAATGGGATGCAAATGCGCGTCAGAAGATGGCAGTGAAGGAAAGCGTATTCATCAATTGTTTCCAACTTGTCATCAAATTCTACATCCATCAGCGACGTACAATAATTGAACGCCAATCTCTGCACTTTTCTGACGCCCAGCAATTTTGAACGTCTCAGAGAAGTGCAGTGATCGAATGCACGCTCCGAAATTTGAGTTCCTTCCCTGGTCACCGAATTCCACATCCACATCCATCAGGGCATCGCAAGACATAAACGCCTCGGATGCAATTGTCTTGATGCCTGTCAAATTCAAACTCCGCAGAGAAGTACAGCCTTTGAATGCCTGACGTCCAATATATTTTACACCGTTATGAAACTCCACAACCATCAGCTGTTTACATCCATGAAATGCCCGCTCAGGAATCCAAATGACGGAATTATCGATGCGAACATGAGTGACATCACTAGGCACAACTTGCTGCCCGCCCAAATACACAAAAATCCTATCCCCGCCTGCTGCTGCTTGTTCCGCCATGGTATTGTTGAGATTGGTTGATTAGTACTCCTGTTATTATTATGATGATGTGTTTGTGAGTTTGCTATCTCGCTCGCTCGCCTCGCTCGCTCCTCGCTCTACCGTTCAAGATTTGTCACTCACGTTTGTGCCACAAGGAGAGGCGTCAGTAAGCTTCACACTCCATCGACACAACCCCAGTCGCACGTCGCACCCGTCAAGTTTGGCATCGCCGTTGCATTGTGGGCAAGAAGTTCTTCTTCTCACCCAACTGTAATGATAATGGCAGAGGTGAAGTGTTTGTCTGCATGGGCGGCGATCAAGATATGTGCCCCGTAATGACAAACGACGTGTGAGAATTTGACAACTGCGAGACGAGAGGCCGATTGTAAAGAATGAAAGTACATAACGTTACCACCATACCAACCCCAACTAACCTGCAATCACAATCGAGCAAAAGGGAAGTATCTAGAAAGGGCGGGACTGAAGCTGAAATCTGCAGTGTATCGAGAGCAAAATTGAGCAAAAGAACAACACCAGGGATTCCAACGTGGTCCCCCACCGTAGTACTAACCTGGCCCGACAGTGCTTAACTTCGCTGAGCAGACGGGAAGCGGTGCTGTCACTGTGGTATGGTCGTTCCTGTCGCATCGGGACAGTCGAAATGCTATAAAGTCACTCGTAACTAAGTACTTTCGGCCCTTGCTCCCTTGCTCCTTCGATCTTCTTTGGATAATGAATCTCATAGACGACGAAACCGCAGCTTCTTCATTACGACTTCAGAATTGAAGTAGTATAGTATTATCTTCCTTCAAGTTGTGCTTCTGTATTTCCTCTCTCCTCTGAAGAGTACATAAGTACGAAAGTTCTCTCAATACAATGATGCACTTGAACTCGAAGATGATCAGCCTTCCCCGAGCAGCAAAGTCTGTCCTTGATATTATAACTAGAAATTTCTGTTTTTGGTTTATCACTGGGTCTCATGCGAATGGCAGCGCATAAGCATCACCTTGAACTACCAAATCTGACACTCACATGTTAGAGAAAAATGAGGAGTAGATGCTGTTTGTCATCTGCTTTACGATTTATCTTATATATAT
>JASMSQ010000037.1:0-25000 GCA_030544225.1 Skeletonema marinoi
TGGATGCGACTACTTGACTCATTTTTGCTCATATCGACCGTATCTATTATCTTCATTTGATCCTTGCACTTGACCTCGAGAGATTTGTTCATCATCTTGTAGCGGTCAAGTTCGTCTCTGAGATGGTCATTCTCACTTCCAATCTCGTGCATGGCCCTTTTCAGTCGATCATTGTCTTGTATTACCCTCGAAGCTTGGTCAGAAATATCAGCCATTTCTCTTGCGTGTACACGATTCACTTCATTTGCCACGTCTTGAAAGGTATCTTCCATCTCATTCATGTTGCGAATATTATCATTGATGACGCTTTCCTTTTCATCCAAGATTCGACGCAGCTCCAAGTTTTCTTCTGTTAACTCTTTGCACTGTGATTTGGTGGTGGCAAGAGAATGTGCTATCTCCTCATCTTTTGCGGCGGCAAATTGTTCTCGTGCATCGTTCCAAATTTCCTTGGCAACTTGATCCATCTTTTGCTCCATTGTATTAATCTCTGATTGATGCCGCTCCTCTGCTTTTATCAGTTGTTGCTTCATGTCTTCTTCAGCTAACTTTATATCACAATCTTTGATGTAGATGACTGACTCATAATGTGCTGCAAGCTTATCATGTTGCCTCTCCAACTCGCTCTCGAGCACTATCTTGACTTCCTCTTTGAGTGAGTCTTCTCTTCCTTGCCAATTCTTCTCCATCTCCACGGATGCAGCTGCGTAGATTTCATTTTGTCGATGCTCCAGATATTGTTCCATTTCCTTTATTGCATGCCTTATTCTCTCATCTGCTTCCATCTCGATTTGTTGAGTGGCTCTTTTGATGGTATCTTCGCATTCCCTTCGAATGCTCTCCACCTCTTGCTCCTTACGTTGTGCTTCTTCTCTGGCTTCATGCTCACGTTGCATGGCCGCCTCATTTGCAAGCGATCTTATTTTGTTGAGCTCGGTCTCCTTGTCATTGATTAGCTGCTGTAGGTGAGAGGGATTCATTGTGTAGGAGATGCTCAGCACGGGGTGGCTTGTCAGCTGTGTGCTTCTACTATTATACCGTGAGCTTCTACTATTATACCTTGTGCTTCTATATCGTGAGCTAGCTGTAGAAGCACTTGGTTGCGCGTCGGCGATTCTGGAGAAGTACTTTCACTTTCCACTTTCCCCCAAAGCACCACCCTTCTGAGAGACGGTGGAAAATCGCGTGGACACTTTTTGAGCGATTCTAAAAATAATATTTTCAAAAATGCACCATTTAACACGAGGAAAGCACGGCAAGCGACGCATTGGCTCTGCAGTCGAGAAGGATTCGTGGAAGTGATTCGAAGGAGTGAACTTGTTCCTATGGTAATAACAACTCAATTTCCTACCACTAGGTGGTCGCTCCCATTCTAATTCGTCGACTACGACTCGAATACACATCCCTCTCTACTACTATCTCCATGGATATGACCTGTATGGCGGCTGAACTGTCTGTCAAAAGATAGACAGAGACTGAGCACAGAAGGCCTCCAAGCAACAGTGACAAAACGAGCCAGTGGTGGCTCAAGTTCATTCTAATTCTAAGCATGATGCGTGTTGTCTTGCGTGTTCCCAAATATCGCTGACTTGCTGACTTTAGCGTAGCATAGAATCTGTAACAGGTGATGTAGATTGAATATTGAATATTGAATAGACACTCTCTAGCTCTAGATTAGCAGTCATATCTCTTATCTTTCTTTCTTACAAACGCAGAGTAGTAGAGTAGCACGGGCCGCAAGTGGAAGTGGTGGTACAATTCTTGTCCATGGTACAATCGCATCTTTCGTATCGAAAAATTGGTCAGAAACACGAGGGGACAATAATCTGTCTTCCTCCACTTGCGTCTCTTGTAATGAATGCTATCTTCAGCTTCAGTTTCTTGAATATGTACAATGTATGCATCTTAGAAGTTTAGTCGGGCCATAAAGGTGGATCGACGTGTCGAGTAGAGGGATCATCTGGCCTACGAGCATGTCCAGCTACAGAAATCGCCACTTCATGGCTACATGCAATCCGAAGCTCCAGACAGCAGCACTAGATAGGAGAGCTGCCCAAATGTTCGAAGTCTTCGTCTATAAACACATCATGCCGCGGTAAGAGATTCTTTGGGTCAGGTTTTCCATTTTGTCAGAATACATTCATGATCAGCAATCTGGATCTGCTCTTAGAAGTAGAAGTGAAGTGAGTCCAATCATTACGGTAAATGTCGGTGCAGATGGGCAGCATGCCTTGGATCAGACGTTTGACGTCGTTGAACGATGACGCGTATGTCATGGGCATTAGATTTACAGCTTGGGCAATTATAGATTGTCAGCTGAAGTTCTGGAGCATTCTTGCTCTTGCATCGTATCGTGGCTTATCGTGCACTCGTCTCGGCTAAAGATAACCAAAACTAGAATGTAATGTTGCGCAGCCGTTCATCTCAATGTGAGATGAAACCCCTCGGTTGAAATCTGCATGGATATTGTCTTCAGCATTCGAAGAATGTTGCATGCGTGGAAGAAAGAAGACGCTCCCCTCCATCAACCGCGTTAAACCTATTACTGCCTGATACCTCCTCAGCCTCATACACCGACTCCTCTTTGGCACCAGTCCATTCAACCTCACAGACTTTCAACTCTTCATCCTCGTTGGATTCCTCCGCCTAACCTATACACGTGCCCTTACCTATACCGAGACTCTTCTTCTTCTCCTCCACAAGCCAGCTCTCGATCTTGACTCCCCTCTGTTGGCCACTCAGAACAACGACGCCCCCAAGGATTATATCAAGTTTGGGCTTCGGCGCTAAGGCTAAGGCGGCATGTCTCACACGCAAGTCGGATCCTCCACCTTCGCTCCGTCAAGCTCCTCCAAATACTCTGCTTCGTGTCTACACCTCACAGGGCACCCGTCACTCTAACTTCAAGCATCGGTGTCGACATGAGCTTCCTCCCTCAACATGTCTCTACCCTCTCCATCCTGCTTGCGCCGTGCTGAAAGAAGTTGGGGTAACTGGATTCTTGGTCGGGAGCTGCGTTAGATCAGTCTTCAAGCTCAAGCTCTGTCATTTCCTTCTTCGTCCTGTTCTCTATGATGCTCGTGTGAAGGGGATCACCTAACACTCGTCTTTTACGACGGTATGGATCGAATAAGAATGACGAGAAATGGCTCTCCCTGAGAACCTCTCCTCTTATGTTCATGTCTACTTGATAGCATAGCCATCGGATTCATGCTATGCTGCTGCTATCCTGCTACCCGGTTGATGTTATTCTTGAAAGAAATCAGCTCCCATTATCACCACAATCCTTGTATCGATTCGGCTGTGCTTTGATCGGGCGAGCGACTGCACAGGGAGTCGTTATCCATTTGTCAAATCGTAGTTGAAGAGCTATGCCAGGCGACACGACGGTTCACGCGCGGATTTAGCGTCAGTCTCAAAACCGGATTTATTCTGGACTGGAGTCCAGACCGAATAGTTCCTGTGACATGTAGCATAACGGATTACTAATAGAGTAGTGTAAATAGTGTGTCTTCAAATGTGTGCTTTCAATATTACACTCAGTGGTAGCAACCATGGTGATAGTGGTGAGCAACTTACTTGTCGTCGGTTATGCCTTGCGAATATCAACGGATTACTTACTATCAAAAGCTACGCCCCTCCCTTAGCATCTAATTTATTGCACCATCAATCGCCACGAATAACCACAGCGGATAATAATAGCAGCCGTCGAATTCTCATTCTCATCTCGCTTTGCTCTTCGATGCTCGCAACCATCTCTCAACATCCTGAAGAACAGATGGCGACCAAAAGGAAATGTTTCGTTGTCAAGCATTTACTCTTTATTTGATTTTTCATCGTTAGTTGCAATGGCAGAGGAGGCACACCGCCTCTATCGGCAGCTGTGGCGTCCCTTGGGGGGGATTACGAATCGGAAGTCAAATGAGTCCCAGGCAAAATCACGGCAACCTCCCCCTTCCTTACCCCAACACACACTATATACGCAGACTACAATATGCTAGGGTGTTACCAATCTCAAACCTGGAGCCAGTGTTCAATGAGATTTCAAAGGGCAAGAGTCAGAAATACAACGTTACAAAGAAAGCCAGACTCCAAGATCAGGTTGACTTTTCCTCAACTATCTTCGGCTCATCTTTAACAGTTGACGGGAAGAATAATTGACATTAATAAGCGGTGGACGAATACCCCGTAGGATTGAGTGGTGTACATTTACGTGAAACATGGAGTAGCTCCAGATGATTGTGTGAGCGCCTTTCAAGATTCTCGACTGATACAGAAAGAAAGTGGAGGCCAACAAATATTCAACCTATTAATGCAGAATTAATTCATTATACCACAACAGCTCATTCTGCCATCTTTAAATCTTACTGTTAGGATGCAGTATACAATAATATGATTGTTCCAACCGCTGATATAAAAATGTCTATCTATCAACATTCATCTCGTTGCTGTTGTCAAATTTTCATCATACAAGAGCTGTCGTAATCGCATCTTGCGATCCCCAAAGCGACAATGTCACGCCTCCCCTATCAAAGTTGATATGTATGTTGGTCCACAGGGAGTACCAATAGTGCCCGGGCACTGTTATTATACGCAAATCCAATCTGGCACAACTTTCTGTCTACACTGCTCGAATCGAATGAGATTATCAATCGAATGAGATTATCGCTTTGAATCATCATAGCTCTGGCATATATATCGGCTCCGCTCATCCCCCCTTCACTACCAATATCAGGTAGATCAAAGAGAATGTTGATTCATTCTACTGACTGCAATAGGGCATCAATAATCACTCCGTTCGCAAAATGTTGCAATCCATGTCGATTTTCCATCGTCATACTTCACACAGAAATACGACAAAGACCCGTCAACACGAGTAAAAATTCACCACCCCCCGTCGAATATATATTGAATGAGGAGTACTTGAAGCTATCTGATGGGTCGCAGAGACGCAGGGATCGTCACGTATGGTGCGACGAATATATGGTTATTTTGCATCATGGTTGTGAGGTGTGAGGAGACGAAAGGAGACGGGAGACGCTAAATCACAATTTACTAGCACGGTGAACCGTCGCGCGACGATAGCGATAGTAGTAGAGAGGGATGTGTATTCGAGTCGTAGTCGACGAATTAGAATGGGAGCGACCACCTAGTGGTAGGAAATTGAGTTGTTATTACCATAGGAACAAGTTCACTCCTTCGAATCACTTCCACGAATCCTTCTCGACTGCAGAGCCAATGCGTCGCTTGCCGTGCTTTCCTCGTGTTAAATGGTGCATTTTTGAAAATATTATTTTTAGAATCGCTCAAAAAGTAAGACCGGCGCAAATGAAATGTAACAGGACAGAATTCGTCTTCAAGGCCTTTAGAAATTTCAAATGAAGTTTTATTGAATTCGAATGTAGCGCAATCTTGAGGCCTCGAACTCGAATTCTGTCCTGTTACATTTCATTTGCGCCGGTCTTAAGTGTCCACGCGATTTTCCACCGTCTCTCAGAAGGGTGGTGCTTTGGGGGAACTTGCTCTTGTGCCTTCGGTTTAAACTTTTTCGTTAAAACAATCATTTTTCTTTAAGCTTTCGGCTCACTTCCATCAGCTAAAATCCCTACAATGACCGTCGACATCAAAACAATCGTTGAGCCTACCTTCCGGACTCACCCTGAGGACGCCTGCAAGCTTTACCCCTCCAAGGCAAAGCTCATTGCAGACGAGATTCTTTGCGAAAAGCTGGAAAACAAATCTGCCGATGACGTCGAATTCGAGTTTGAAGAGCTGTCCAAATCGATTGCCGATGAAGTGAAGGAGAAGATCAAGGCGTCGCTGCATATTCCAAGGTACAAGGTGCTTGTCCAAGCCACAATTGGAACGATGAAAGACCAAGGAGTAAAAATTACGAGCCGGTGCGTATATTTCTTGTCTGTTCTTTCTTTGCTCGTCTCTACTTGTCTCGTCCAATCCACTCATACTCTCTCGCGTAGGTGCCTTTGGGATACCAGCACAGACAACTATGCAACAGCTTCCTATCAAAATGAATTCATTTTTGCATCCGTCTTGGTATTCTTCCTCTACACTGACTGAAAGAGAGGCGTAGAGAGAGGATAGCTGATATCGTACATGGCTAATCGAGGACTACTTCACGTGGAGCACATCAATGCTGTGATTCCCGATCGCTTTGTAGATTGGACTCCGATAAGTATCTAAACTACATTTATTCAACTACAATTACATTTATTCAAATCTAGCCTGCAACTTGTTGAACACCCAGTCGCCAAGAAAGTCAGCGCCCAACCAATAGAGTGCTTCCAGCTCGACCTTATACTTCATCTCCTCCGACACTTCATCCTTTTCGTCTTCATCCAGATAGGGACTCATTTCATCTGTAAGCGAGTCCATTCTTTTCCGATCCAAATCAGTGAGTGCTTGGAAGACGGTATTGGGAAGTCTGTGCTTCTCGTGCAATGCAGCAAAGTCGGTGGGTCTCAGACCCAACCATTCGATGGGCACGCTGTAGCGGTAATTGCCATCTACTCCCATTCTATCTCCAGCACAAAAATAGACTGATAGGACCGATATGCCATAGGGATTCATGTCACATAGTCCAAGCACAGGCAAGTCCAATTCTTCGTGAAGTGTCTTCACCAGCGCCCTTGTACACAAATCAGGAAATCCTTTGCCAGTCACCATGATGCACGGGAAGCGATCGTATAGCCGCTCCTCGGAGAGCCGATTGAACACACCCTCCTTCTCAATGACGAGGATGCACTTGGCATCTTTGGAACTCACACTGATTTCTACACCCTGTTCATTCCTTCCTTCTTCGTCTCGTTCAATCCACTCTCTTGTGATGGGCAAACCTTGAATGGATGAGAGAGCTGTACCATCAATCGTTCCACTAACATCCTTCCCCGAAGGCAAAGTCCCTCGACGAGTAATCTCTACGGATCCACAGAACCACCCCTTTGGACTTGCTGACAGTCCCAATGATCGACGTGACACACCAAGCACTTTTGCCACATCCAAAATGGCACTATCGCATTCCCTCTGACTACGAAAGTGAGTAACAAACACGTAGTATACCTCACGAGTCGTGGTGGTACGCATCGATAGTAAGAGCCGGTGGATGAAGGAGAGCACGAGACAGATTGACGTGAACGTCCGACATTGGCCAATATTTGACCATGCTCTGCAAAAGTTTTGATCGCCATTCTCATTTAGATTCGAGGCAATTACATCTCGTACCTCTTCGTAGGAAGAAGAATCGTCGTCGTCATCATTGCTGGGCCCTTTGTAGCCCGTGATCTGAGGTGCTTCCATGTTATCAAGTGTGGCAAAGATACGCTCCATGAGCACTTCTATTCTATGAACAACATCAAGGGATTCTGCTGACAGCTGTGGCAAATCATTTGCTCCGTAGTCATCTTGACTCTGCTCATATTCATCATCTCCATCCTGCTCTTCTTGTCCAAAGTCATCCTCGTCAAAATGACATTCATCATCTGCTTCATAGCGATTATCATTATCATCATCATCACCTCCAAAGTCTAATGATGGTGGATAAGGGAGCTGCTGTAAATTACCAATGTCAAATGGATGATATTGCTCTTTATCTGGATAATCATTGTTATCCTTGTCATGATGATAATACCCATCATCAAGCATCTCCTTCTCCTCTGCATGATCTTCATCATAATTGTTCTGTGCATAATAATCATCGTGAATGCTCCCACCCTCATCATTATCATGACTTTGATAGCCGCTCTCGTCATGATTATCAAGAGGATATCCATCATCATCAAAGAATTGCACCTGTTCATCTTCATTGTAATAATCATTACCTTCATAGTGTCCGTTAGTATGCATTGAAGCAACTTCGTCATTGTTCTCATCTGCCAAGCCATCGTGATGAGTAAAATCTTTCATCTCCTGCATACCATAACTATATTCTCCATTTTCATCCGAAATAATGATATCTTCTTCATTTACTTCATCGTAATAATCATTAGATTGCTGGTGATGAGGCATCTCCAAGAATGAAGCATTCTGCTCTTCTTCTTCGGCGTCGGCATGATCGGACCATGATGATGCCGCTGCCCACTCCGGCGGCGTGCGCTGCTTGTGCCGTTGTTCCGTCATGTAGGAATGCTCTCCGTTGGACGACATCTGGTGATGACGGCGGTGATGATGGTTTAGTTGCAGTGGCATGGTAGAGAGTAGCGGCAGCGTCGATAGAGCAGGAGAAGCTACGGCAAGGAGCGTTTTTTGGGGATGATAATGTGCGCTTTTAGTCGAGTCAAGTGGGTCATCATCAATTCGAAGTGCCAAAATATCAGAGCAGAGCGAGCACATTGAGCCTAGAGAACACAGCATCCTTTGGACGTCGGTACGATGCCCCATCCAACGGAGTCAACGCTGCTAGATGGCCGAAATGACCGCCTGAATGCGGTGACCATGGTTCATCATCTGTCGGCGCTAGATGAACTCGACGCCGATGTGATCGCAATTATGTTCGGGTATCTTGCACCCGAGGCAATCATGCCTTTGCGGCGAGTGTGCACCAAGTGGAGGGATGCAGCCAAGAAGGCTATCGTCCCTCTAACCAAATTTAGGGTTGATGATGAAAAGAAGTTCAATGTCATGATTTCCATGACGACGGCACTACCAAATATGCAGCAGATTTCGATCAATTATCCACATGAACATAATTATTACCCACCAGCTCATCTAGTGAAAGATCACCTCTTCAAATTTCATCTGCTCCAGAAATTGACCATCACTGGTTACAACCATCTGGGATTGGATTTAGAGACGTTGGTTTCAGGGTTGCGCTTGCTCCGAGAGCTGATCATTTTGGACAATTCTAGCACAAAAGGCAACATTGCCAGTTTGAGAGTGTTGAAAGATACACTTGAAGTGTGCTCTATTTCCTTTTCACCATCACCACCGCAGCTAAGGCGCTTAGGTGATTGGGGAGCTTACTGTCTTTATAAGCCCTTCCCTATCAATGATGTTCAAGGCAACTTCATGGATCTAGCCGATTTTCCTCGTCTAAAGTCATTGAATTTGATCGGCACTCACGTAACTGGGGATATTCGTGACATTGGCGAGCGTGATTTCCTGAACCTTGAGGCTCTTGACCTCCCCTCGGAAGTGCTGGGGGGTCGTAATCATGAGTTTCAGCGCATCTCTGATGTGCCCGATGTAATGCAGTCAATCCATCGCCTGCAACAACGTTCCAACTTTCGAGTATACAAACCATCTGGATGGTATCTATCGAAGCTATCTCCTGATAGTTACGATGACGGTCCTTTTTCAATCCAACTTGTTAAGGCAGGAACGCGTCGTGGATGGAGATGGATCGCATGCGAAGTCAATTGGCTAGACCCAGAGCCAGATAGGTCAAGCAGTGATTATGATGATGATGCATATGTCAAGAAAATACAACATATTGAAAGAAGTACAATCTACAAAGGATTTTATCAGCCCCCAACAGCAGAGCAATACATACGACTGAGTGAGGAAGGTGCACTACGATGGTGGCTAAACTAAGTTGTTTTCAATCGCTCTTCTACTCCTAGAACTTTTGTATTTATACCTTCGTGTGCTCTGTGCTCTTCCCCCAACACTGAAAGGTTGCTGGCTAATATGATTTAGATCTGTCTCTTTGAGTTTCTATCTGTTGCGGAAAGTAAGGCAGCACATCCATCCTGTCCATGGGTGTGGCGACCAGATGGCGCCTCTTTTATTCTCTGCTGTTTGCTAATTTTCATCTTGTGAATGAGAAACAAGATACTATTAGCTATCTAATAGTTGCTAAGTATATGTCCGCTCCGGGACCCATAACTCTTGTGAATGAGAAACGAGATACTCACTCATTAGTCCAGATGACTGTAAGACATAGTGAATCGTCTATGCCAGTATGCCAATGACCTCAACGAGGTCATAGTCATTGTACACAGAGAGAGAGAGCAATTACAGCGTGCTGCACTCACTTATTCAGTGCTACGAAGTACTAAATACACAGAGAGAGAGTACGAGTAGAAACGATCGTCTTTACATAGCCTGGATGGAGTATTCACATATTTTGTCCCCGGATCAATGGTTCTAAAAATTTGCACCATATCGGGAACCGAAGTAGTACTACCAGACTCAACTCGCTCCCTTTGGAGCTGTACATAAAAGCAACCATTGGATCAACACCACAGATTGGTTCTTGCGGAATTCGTACTGTACCTGCAGTCACTCTGCGTCGAGCCATCAGGGTTGGTATTTGCACTATCAACTCCACCTGCCCCCCTGAAAACACTTGCCAGCTCATACCCTTCTTCAGTTTCTCTCTCCAACTCTCCGTGCCTCTCCATGTAAAGATGAGCATATGGATCAGTTGGTGTAACTAGAAGTGGCTTAAATTTTGCCGGATCAGGTGTTAAATCAGGATACGTGGCCTGATAAATTTGTCTGTATCAAATCGGACCCTTTCCATCTCGGGTTCATCATCGTCGTCGTCGTCGTTATCAAACATGTCCATACGCGGCCGGATAACATATTGAACACCTCTCATTCTCACCGGTGATGCTTAATTCTGCCAGTCCTTCCACCATCTTGTGTGTGTTGTATTAAAAGATTGGCTAGAGCTGGGCCGGATGGAGACCAATTTTTTGCAGAAAACCGCCGAACACCAATTTTGAAGACGTTAATTTCAATGCGGCGGGCGGTTATTATTCACGATCGGCGAATCAATTTAAGGAATTCGGGCGGCCGTCGATGATATCGATATAGATGACGCGCCCGCGATGATTATATTACACCGAGGGACGTTGTAACTTCTTGTAACGATGTGTAGGACTGGTGCTATTGTGCCGAGTTATGCCGTAGCGTCGATTATGTTGACGTCACTGGATCTCTTTATTCGGATAATGGCGATTTATGGGTAGTTCGTTCACCAACTGCAGGAGGCTTGGTGTAGTAGACACGTAATCAAAAAAGGAGGTTTGTTGTGGTTGCCCTGGTGGGTTGTCGTGTGGGTTGTGGGAGGAGAGAGTCAGGAGGAGTCAGACCGTCACTCGTCTCCATTTCGAAGTATCCGGCCCGGTTCTGATGGTGGGAGAGTCATCAGATCGTTACTGAATGCTGTCAAGTATCGAGCCAGCGGTGTTGCTCTCTGGCATTTCACCTCATAAGTACGACGATCCTTTATGGAGAGTTCTCATGATTTACCTACATATTTATGGAGAGTTCTCAAGATTTACCTAAACAAGACGACGATCCTTTAGAGTTTTCATTATTTTACCACACTACAAGTTTACAAACAATGCTCAAACAATGGCAGCGCTGCAGCAGAGTATGCAAACACAACGTAAGCAGTTCAATAATAGTAATAGAAGTATGGTGATCAGCACCAGCACCACCAGCCACCGCTCATTGTCGTCAAAGACATCATCAGCGAAGGGGAGGTCCTCGTCCTCGACGCAGGATCTAGCCGACATTGTTGTTGCAGCCGCACAAAGCAGCCGAAAGAAAAGCACAGTATCAACGACTATTGCCCAGCTCCGCGTATCGAATATGAAATTACATGGACGAGATGATGATATCGAATTATTACGGAGCAAACTGCGGGAGCTGGCTAAAAAGAAGGATGGCGAAGAAGATGCTGCGAAAAATCATGTCGGCGAGATGATATTAGTCTCTGGAACATCCGGCACAGGCAAATCTGCCCTCATCCGCGAAGGTCTAGGAGATCACGAAGCCAACCATCGGTACGGCGGACACACTTTCGTATCTGGTAAATTCGAAGTAAAACTACTCAAGCCACTCTCAGCATTCTCCGATGCCATGGCTCGCCTTGCCGGGTATATTACAGTAGCGCATAATAAGACGGGAGGATTGTCTATTGCAACATTGATACGAGATGAGATTCAAAATGAGTTTGATAAGGAGGATGTGGAACAATTGCAGCGTGTGCTGCCCGGGTGGGAAGAGCTACTGGGAACAACACGAGGATCTGCGGGGGGTGCGTCCGATTCGAAGTTGGGGACTGCGAAACGGCGAGTGGCTTTGGCCTTTGCTGGTAAAGAATCAATCTCACAAATGCACTATGCAATCAGACGATTGTTGAAAGTTGTATGCTCACATTTGAAAGGTGTGGTCTTATTCATCGACGATTTACAGTGGAGTGATGTAGCTACGTTGGAATTATTGAAGAGCGTCGTTTTGGATGGAGAGATTCCAAGGCTCTTGATTGTTGGCGCTTACCGAGAGGATGAAGTACCAGAGTAAGTGGCGATTTACATGCATTTGTACTTATCTGCCCTCTGCACTTTCTATCAGCTTCTTATTCTTGATAACTCTTTTCCCTTCTATGACATCACAGTCACCACCCTCTTGCATTCCACATCCGAGAGCTGAAACAAATGAACGTGTCAACAACTGAGATAAAGGTTGGCAATCTCAGTGTAGACTATGCCATACCTCTTGTTGCTGAGGCCTTGGGAATGGATGATGATGACAGCCAAGTTAAATCATTGGCAAAAACTATTCACAGAAAGACAGAAGGCAATACCTTCTTTATGTTGATGTTTCTAAGATCTCTGTACGATGAAAAGCTCTTGGAATACAACTTCGGCGCGATGAAGTGGACTTGGGACGAAGATGCAGTCAACTCAAAGATTGTCACCGAGAATGTGGCATCTGTCCTTGTCAACAAGATGAATCGTTTGCAGGAGGGAACGCAGCGAATGCTTATGATAGGCTCTTGCCTTGGTGCTACTTTCCGGTTATCGGCTGTAGTGGAGGTGATGAAAAAGATCTCACAGGCAGAGATGAGGGACTCGATGACATCAGTTTCGAGTGCTGCTACAACAACGGAGAGCTCCTCCTCCTCCTCTATTCTAGATGATTCTTCATATGCGAGTTCAGTTCAAGAGTTTGAGGAAGAGGGTCTTTGTGAGGTGGATGACGACGACTATCATTTCGCGCACGATCAGATCCAATCCGCAGCGTTTGAACTAATTCGTCCAGAACAAAGGGACTCCTTCCGAGGAAGAATCGGAAGTATTTTGTTGCAGAGTCTTTCTCCACAAGAACTCGAGGATAGCCTCTTTCAGGTAGTTGGCCTACTGAATTGTGCAGCATCTCAAACTCAACTAGATGACAAAGAACGTGATGAGTTGGCAAGAATGAATCTAAAAGCTGGAATCAAGGCATCAGAAAATGCAGCATTCGACACAGCCAAGGTTTACTTCAAGTCAGGTCGCGAGGCGCTTGGGTCAAGGGGCTGGGAGGGAGATTATAATACCATGCTGGATTTATGCAGCCATGGAGCCAACGCCTGTTTCGTAACTGGCGATTTTGACTCAATGAATGAGCTGATTGACGAGGTCTTGCGCAAAGATATCGATACGAAGGAGAAGTACAGAGTATCAGAAATGAAAGTGAATTCATTGCAAAACATCGGCAAGTTTGACGAATCCGTTAATGCTGCTCTTGATTTCAGACGTCAGCTTGGTTTACCAACCCTGCAGAAGAAGCCAGCATCCAAATTCACTATCATAAGAGAATACATTCGAGTGAAGAGGTTGCTGAAGAACCAATCTGCTGAAGATATTGCTAACTTGCCCGTGCTCGACGACGAACAATACGAAATGGGGCAACGAATGAATGATCATCTTGCCACATGTGTTTATCAAACTGAACCAACAATGCTTCCACTGATCATCTTTCAGATGGTCACAACCACATTGAAGCATGGCTTAAGTTCTTCATCATCTTCTGGTTTTGCTTGGCTTGGTGTGTTGCTCTGTGGACCTTTTGGCAAACCACATGAGGGTCGTGAGATGGCCAGGGCGGCAGAACTGATCCTCGAAAAGCCGGGTATGAGGAGCAGTGCTATTCGCACAGCATTCCTTACACAGTGCTTGTGCTATCACTGGACATCACCTCTCCAGGATACTATTGAACCATTACTAGAGTGGTATCAGAGAGGACTTGAGGTTGGCGATACTGACAATGCTTGCAACTGTGTTCTTGTTCGTGGTAATCACCTATTCTTTGCAGGTAGAGCACTAGATAGCATCCAGAAAGAACTCGAAGCGTCCATCCGTGTAATGACGCAACTGAAAAATGAGGAAATGCTCTTGCATTGCATCGCTCAACTAACGGCAGTGAAGAAGCTTCGTGGCATCGACGTTGAAGCTGGTGATAAGCTTTTGGACTCTATGCTGGCAACTGCATCATCAAATGGCAGCTTCTTTCTGTCTGCAACTGTAAACTTGATGAAGCTAGAGGTGTTTGTCTTCTATCAGGAATGGAAAAAAGCTATTGACGTGGTTCGAAAGGCGGGCGATGTTCGACTTTTCGTAACTGGTTTATTTGCTTCAGTGCGCTACACTTTCTTGGAGGCACTGACCTATCTTAAAGCAGCACAGTCAGCATCCGGGTGGAAGAAGAGGCAAATGAAGAAATGCGCACTTCAAACGATTCAGCTCATTAAAGGTTGGGCGAAGAATGGCAATGTGAATGTCGTTCATTATCTATTCATCCTAGAAGCGGAGCGTGCTGTGCTGAGTGGAAAGATTAAGAAGGCCAAAGAGAGCTTCAACGCCGCAATCACCACATCAAGTAGGAATGGTTTCCTACATGATAGAGCTTTAGTACATGAGTTGGCAGGTGCATACTTCAAAGCCCAGGGCGATGATTATTGGGGGAATTATCATATGGAATGCTCAAGAACCTGCTACCAAGAATGGGGATGTAGTGGAAAGGTTGAGCAGCTTATGTAAAAAGAAATGAAAACAGTTAGATTAAAAAATAGAGCATGTCTCAAGGTTCAGGGGCATGAATGCCGTAGCTTGGGACGTCATCTCGCCATTTGGAAGATGTTAAAAAAGATAAGACACAAGCCGGAGTTTCCCCCATACGTTGGAGTGATAAAGAGAGGCACCTTGTGTGTAAACGTCATGACTGCTGCAGTTTCAGGGAGTACCTGTTTGCGTTTACAGAACGAAGACCTCCTGCTCCAGCGTATTTTGGTAGTGTTCGGAAGAGGATGTCCGTATCCCCCATTTGAAATTGAATTTGTCAGAGCAGGAACACGCCTGGAGATGGCTTTCTACTGGAGGAATGGCATGGTTTTTTTGTGCAAATGGCATGCAAGTCAATTGGCTAGACCCAGAGCCAGACAGGGGAAGCAGATTATGAAACTTACATCAAGGACAAAGACCGCATCGAAACAGGTTGTCTGCCTACAGAGGATATTGTTAGCCCCCGACAGCAGAGCAAACAGACGACTATGTCAGGAACGCGCACCAAGCCGCGTAAGGGCAAGACGGGGGAACACTTAAACAAGTTGCTTTCAAAGGTCTTTTGTGTGATATTACATGTTTCCAACTTCGAATACATCCCAATTCTTATTCTTCAAGCCAATGATCCACTAACGTGCGTGCCAAGACACCTTTTGAGGGTACCAGCAAGCTTCCCGTCCAGTTTCCATTTGCTTGCTGTGCCTCGACTACTTGTCTATCCAACACTGCACCCATCATATCCGTGTCTCTAGCAGCCAAATACACGTCTTCCTTCTCAAACCAACGTGCGTCTACTATCTCTTCTGGATCAATATTAATCGACGCGAGACCATCCGCTGCATTAGTTTTAGCATGGAATCCAATCATACAACTTTGAGGAAATGGCCAAGCCTGACTGGAAATGTAGTTGATACTGTGATGGTTTACATTCACTCCAACTTCTTCATGAACCTCTCTAGCAACTGCAGTCTCCATATTCTCACCTGGCTCTACGAAGCCAGCTAGAGCCGTGTACAGATACGATGGATGACGTGGAGATCTTGCTAACAGAGCATGCGTAGACTCGGCATTTGTTACTAAAACAATGATTGAAGGGTCTTGTCTCGGCCAAGCCATGTGCCCACTGGTGCATTTTGCGCAGGTCCCACCTTGCACAAACTCCACGGGAGAACCACATCGGGTGCAAAATCTGTGGCTATCCCTCCAATTAACATATGCCGTTGCAGTCAGAGCTATTTCATTGTGGAGTGGTGATAACATTGGTGCTCGAGACCGTGTGTTGGCAAAGTAACTACTGTTGCTGTCACTGCTTACATTTGTATCTTCGGGGAGATACATAGCAAACAGAGGGGTTTGCTCGTCACCTAATCTCCCAAGAAAAGTTCTATTCTCAAGCGCTTCTTTCTTAGCGTCATCTGTCTCGAATAAAGTCCCCAAAAAGGGTTGCTCTAAAGTAGGTAGAGAAAGCTGATCATCTGATCCAAACAGCACTTCGGATGCCCCCTTTACTATAACATGCTGCGCATCTGAACGGTTGTAGAACTCTTTCATCACCTCAGCATCACTACGAAGGTGGGAGGAACGATCAAGATACAGCTTGTCAGTAACATTACTTGATTGCACTTGATGTGTATCAGGTTGCTCTGATGTCATCTCAATAGATGGATTTGCAATGTTCATAGCCTGAACACATAATTCCGCAGCAGCATCAGCATAGAGCCTCATATTCATTTCTCTATCTCCATGAGTAGACAACACAAGTTTTTGTGCCAAGATTTCAACGTCATCTTGTCCACTTCGCCGTCCAGCAACTGCCAATATGGCAAAACCAGCCTTCATTCCTTCTGGATGGAAAGTAGGACCTGTAGCTCCACCCTCTGCAATTGCAAAGTCCGTGTCCATGAGCTTGCAATAAGATAGCGCCGCTTCTTGTGTCCACTTGACTTTCGATTGGATGTATGCCTTCGTTTCTTCACTCAAATGTTCCTCCACACCAACTATCATCATCTTGACATCGTCGGATGCAGCAGGTGATGTGCTCTTCAGCAACCTATCATGCAGCTCTTCATCACCGCAAAGTAACTTCCCAGCTCGCTTTGTACTATACGCAACTGTTCCACCAAAGTAAACTCTTGATGAGCCCGGCACACTCATCAACGACGAGGAAATGAGTCCTCCACATGATGACTCGATGATGGTACAAGTTTGAGTGGAAGATTTGAGTGTTTCTACAAGCCGCTGGAATGGCTGTGTTGCAAGTGATGATGATTGTGAGTCAGTAATACTGCTGAGATGCCGCTTGACATGGCGGAGTGAGTACAGCGCTCTTGCCTGTAGTGGAGACCGTATGACAATCATGACGCTATTATAATGCCTTCATTCACCGCCGCCTCTATCGACACTAGAGAGCTCGACACAACATGACACATTCCATTGCAGCGGGCTGGGGGGATTTCTTGTACTAATTCCTAGAGGTAGGATTTCTGTAGGATCTTCGCAGCTGACATTCCACGCACAACCTCCAACCTCATCACATCTGAAGACCTCAACCATGACGAAATTCCACCACGCCGCCCTACTAGCTCTGCTAGCAACATCCTCACCATCGAATCATTGCAATGGCTTCTCAGCAAGTAACCAACGACGTCCAAAGAAAGACTTTTCTGCTCAAATCGTCGTCAAATCCGTAGCACCAAAAGTTAAAAACACACTGTCGACAAACAAAAAGTCGAAAAACAAACAACAGCAACAACAACAACAACAACGGCGTCGATCCAATCCAAACCAACGTCAAAACAGCATCTCTCAACGTGATCCAATAATATCTCTCAACATGAACCTAGATTATCTTGCAAAATCCGGTCAAAGAGACGCTGCAATTCGTGCCGAAGAGATGCTCCAGCGTTTAGAAGCCCTTCATGATGATGGATATTACGAAAAATCACCGGATGTATGCAGTTACAATAGTGTCATTAATGCCTATGCTCACGGTAAAGTTAGTGGGGCAAGTGGACATGCACATAGATTAATGAAGAGGATGGAAGAGAAGGGGATTGAGGCAAATTCGATTACTTGGAATACTTTGTTACGTTGTTTATTGAAGGAAGTAAAAGAGGCAAGGGACAAGAGCGTATCGGAGGAAAAGGTGGAAGATGCCGAAAGTATCATTGCCAACATGGAAGATCTTGGAATTGTCAATACAATATCCTACAATACAGTTATTTCGATCCTGTCCAAGAGTAAATTACCGGACGCAGCCGAAAAAAGTGAAGTGTGGCTAAACCGAATGATAGATCAATTTGCAAAAACTGGAAATGAAAACATACAACCAGATACATGTTCCTTCAATTCAGTAATACACGCCTATGCCAACACGAACAGATTCTCTGCTGGTGCACCACAAAGAGCCAAGATGGCAGAACGAGTTGTCAAGCGGATGGAAAAGGTGTTCCAATCAGGTGAGAATGATCAAGTGAAGCCAGATGTAGTCTCGTACAGTGCTGTGATTAATGCCTATGCAAAGGCGGCAGAGTTTGATTCAGATTGTGCCACAAAGGCAATGGACATATTGAAACACATGGTGAAGATGTATGAGGGTGGTGATAAAGATGTCAAACCCAACAAGAGAACGTATACTTCTGTTATAAATGCGTTTGCTAGGACTGGCGAAGCAGAAGCTGCAGACAATTTATTGACGCAAATGAAGGAGTACTATGCGCTTGGTGATACTTCTCTCAAACCCGATACCGTTTGCTACTCGTCGGTGATTGATGGGTATGCCAAAGTTGGTGGCGAGGAGGCAGGCTTTCGAGCAGAGGAACTCTTGCATGAGATGGAAAACCTTTACAATCAAGGAGATAGTGATGTCAAACCAAACACACGAACTTATAGATCTGCCATTACTGCATTGGGTAAGAGTCGACAACCTCGGGCAGCAGAAAAGGCAGAACAAATACTGGAAGAAATGGAGTACATGGGCTCTTTCGGAGCTCATGACCTCGCTCCAAACACAATTTGCTACAATGCAGTCATTGACGCGTATGCACGTGGGAGAAGTATGGAGAAAGCATACAGAGCCGAATTGCTTCTGGAGAAGATGCTCGAAGAGTCTGCAAAGGGGAATACTTTGATACGACCTGATACAATCACCTTCAACTCGGTCATTAATGCTGCTGCAAGATCCTTTGGTGACTCTATAGTGAGGAGAGAAGCATATCTGATTGGCCTTGGAGCATTCAAAAAGATCCACGAATATGAATATTGCAAACCGAGTAGCATTACATATGTCCTGTTCTTGAACGTATTGAAGAATCTGGTCGAGGAAGGAGATGCTCGTGACAATATGGCCGAGAGAACATTCCAATTGAGTGTATCGTTTGGGCTTGCAAATGGAAAGGTGAGGGAGCAAGTTAGAAAGACTTGCTCTCCTTTGGTTGCGGAGAGAATTCTATCTTCTAATAATTAAACAGATTGTATGGTGTAGCTAGTATACAACTTCTTATTTTAACATGTTTGTAGCTTCAATGCAGATCTGTTGGAAGAAGTTTCTCTTCTTGAATATAAACTCAGAGCACATCTGAGCAAAAGTTAATGCATCCATGCTTGCAAATCCACCATTTTCTCAGCAACACCATTGTTGATGCTTGCTGCTAACGTACTTGAGCAATGGTTACGTCTTGAACTTCGTGAGGTCTTAGAAAGGAACCAGATCAAGTTTGATAGCGTCAACAAGGTACTCTTGCCTTTCCAAACCATCAGATGGCTCTATTGGTTGATGATGATTGTCATGTTCCACATTGGAAGCATTACCAAGGTGCAGAGGCAGTAGAACTAGAACCAGTTGAATGAACAAGGATGATACAAAGAGAAGTGGTAGTATTGATGCGGGGCTGAAGGACTTCATCGTTGATGGTTGCTGGATTCGACGCAAGTAGGTTGATAGATGATAGATAATGCTGCTGATGGGAGGCTGATGGTAATGATCGAGCGAGTTGGCATCTGATAAGGAGTGCACCAAAATGTTGTTCCATCTGTTCCTTCCGTTCAGGATGTCAAGTTGATGTAGTACCAATTCCTATCTATGTAGATATTGTCCGCCCTCAAAATCCAAAATCACTTCTTGTGATAACAAAGCAGGCGATGCTGTTATCAACCATGAGCGCAATCCTTCGAGCCACCAAGCTCCCCACATCGGGACCCTACCCAACCCTCGACCCATTCCTCTTCTGCGTCTACCACAGTGACGATTACCCCGCCGATGAAAGCGGCGGTAAAATGGAAACCACCTTTCCCGGAAACGGTTCCGACTTTAACCCCCACGCCCCCTATCGAATGTATCATGGACATCACATACCTGGCTTTCCACAACATCCGCATCGTGGCTTTGAGACAATTACAGCAACTATGGAAGGGTTGATTGATCATGCCGATTCGGTGGGGAATGCAGGACGGTATGGTGAGGGGGATGTGCAATGGATGACTGCAGGCGGGGGAGTAGTTCATGGGGAAATGTTTCCGCTTGTTCACTCTGATCGGCCAAATTCGTTGCGGCTATTTCAGATTTGGTTAAATCTTCCAGCGGTGAGTAAAATGGTACAACCTAGCTTTGCCATGTTTTGGAATAGTGATGTTCCAGTTTACAAAACAGATGATGAAAAGGCATCAGTGACAGTGTGGGCAGGGGACTACTTCTTGGAAGAGAATGTGACACAGAACTCACCTCCACCAGATAGTTGGGCGGCTGATCCAAGCAATGATGTAGCCGTGTTGCATATTACTGTTCAGCCGGGTGGGTCTATTGTCATTCCCAAGGCGAACAGTAGTGCAGATATCAATAGAAGTGTGTATTTAATTGAAGGCCATGAAAGCAATGTCAAGGTTGATGGAAAGGTCATTAATGAGAAGGTATGTTTAACAATGGATGCAACCAAAGAAGTACCAATTGAACTTGATCAAGGAGCAAAGGAAGGAGTTCAATTCCTTCTCCTGCAAGGCAAACCTATAAATGAACCGGTAGCACAACATGGACCCTTTGTAATGAATACACAGGCAGAGATTCGTGATGCTTTTATGGATTATCAAAGGACTCAGTTTGGAGGCTGGCCTTGGCCGAAGGATGATATGGTCTTTCCTCAGGACAAGGGGCGATTTGCCTTGATTGATGGGAAGGAGACTCGGCCACCTGCTTCGACAACTGAGTCTTGTTCCAGTTAGTGAGGTTGAAAAACACATAATAATATATGATAACAAAATGCACATATAGGTCCAATACTTTTACCATTTCAATTCTTTAGCATCTTAATATAGCTTGACTGTACAATATAGGAAGGAGTCTGTCACACAACTCTCTTCCCTTCTCTTTCACACTAGAGAGGCGCTCTCTCTCTTTCTTTTACCTTTCTAAATTACAAAATGTGAACATTTTCAGGAGACCTTCGTCGGAATCCTCCTCTCAACATTCTCAACCTTCTTCTCAATAAGCTTCCAAGTCGATATCTTCGGGAAACTTCTCTAATTCCTACTTCAAGTATTGGAATCATTAATCCTATCCATATGATTGCTCCTGCGATTCGAGAGAAGGTCCAGTGAACATCATTACTTTTCATTCGTCGTGATGATGATGCTCGTGGCAGGTATACTGGATGACGATTTTCTGAGATTGATATAACATGCGCCATCGCAGGACGACGTTTTGTTATGTTGTTGCTGTTTGCAACAATAATGGGTGTAGCTGTTGTTTCTTCACCTTTCTTTTTCACAGTAGTGGAGTCCACTCTAGAAGAAGATATATTTGTACCACCAACCTCTCCTTCTTCAGTGCTAGCACCACTAGCAACTGCAACAACCTCCACATTGTGTTCTTCTCCCTCAACATCCACAATCCCCTCTCCCCCCTCATCTTGATTACCAAATTTTTCACTCAAAATTGATGTAATGAAACCAACCACACCCTCCTCCTCATCCTCCTTCTCCCCCACATCAAAATCATCATTAAACGAAATACCACTACTCCCCACAATTCTCGAAGCCGACAATCGATTCGAACTACCACTCGACGACAAAGACCAGAGCCTTCCTCCATTCCAATATTCCTCAATGTCATAATTAATCTCACCAAGTTGATACTTTGACATCTGGACTTAGGCCCGTGTTGTAGGTGTAGGATAAGAGTTGGTAGATGGAGATTAGCATGAGGAGTTTGAGTAGGGTGTGTTTGATTGTGGTTGATGTGTAGCTTGATATAGAGGATGATGTTGTTGTTGTGGAGGATGTGTGTAAGAGTGTAGTAGCGGTTGATGTGTGTTGTTGTAATGAAGAGATGATGGATGAAGCTGATGCTGCCCTCCTACGAGGCGAAGAGGGAGCAGCTGTTGATGGGGTGTATGATGAAATGGATTGATGTCCAGGTGATAATGGTGTTGATGATGATGGCAAGGATAGAGTCCTTCTCTCATTCGAATCGGACCCGTGTAGACGACGATGGGTTTCATCATCCATTCCGACTCCCCCCGCTTCTTCATCTTCACCAGAATAGATTACAGATAATAAATCTTCATCCTCATCTCTCTCATCTAAATCATGATGAAATTGATGCTGAGGACATGTATTTGCCCTCTCTCGATTGATAGTGTCATCCGCCCCCATTACAAGCACGTCGCCCTGTGTTCGACGGCGCCGTCTTTCAGACATGGTAAATGATTTTGACTGCCTGTGTTTCTGTCGCTGTTGCCACGATAATGTACTACTTTCCATTGAGGAGGTTGGCTGCATGAAATTAGTATCTCCGTGCTCATTATGACTGAGGGGGTGCAATTGCGCCGAGGAGGTGAAGCGCACCTCGCTACTGTCGCCGTCATCATTCACATCAGATGCACATCTTGCACCACTGCCATAATAATCATGAGAGAAGGAACGGCGTTTCATCGTCACATTCAGTTGAGAAGAGGGACCACTCGTAGTAGTATCCTCTTCGTTGATTGAATAGGCATCATTCATGTCAGAGCGATCCATGTTTTGTTCTCAGCAGAAATTGATGGTATGTAATGTCCCCGCAGAGTGGAAGCTAGCCGCCGCCAATGAACTTCTTCCTATTATCAAATAAAATCACAGCGTGTCGGCAGCAGCCTCGTCGTCCCGTCGTCAATAGAGGACGCCTGTGATGTGCACTCAGACTACTTATACTATTGTGCACTCACATTCATTCACGTTGACACCGCAAATTCCTCATGTTGAATGTTGATGACCTCGCTCGAAGAAGTTCTGGGTGACACCTAACGGTAAGGCTAAATTAGATAATGACTTGTAAACTGGGAGTCTTTGGAACATCTTTCCCGCCAGTTTCATCATCTTTTTTTGCCACCGACCCGACGATGACGACATCATTGCCACGAAGTCCTTGCAAGGAGAGTTAGATCAAGCCAAGTAGTAGTAAGCACATCTAGAACCATGGTAGCACTCAGCACTTCCTTCAACACTGATGATGATGGCAGCACTGCTAATAGTTTGTAGCAGCTTTGCTACCACCAGTGCCTTTCAGACTATCTCTTCACCCACGCTCCGAAGATCTTCTTCGTTGAACATGGCTGCGAAAGCTAAAGGAGGAGGACCTCGATTTGACAAAACTACAGAGAAATGGGATAGTTACCTGATCCAGCGGTGAGTGATGCACATGCTGCGTTTGTGATATCTCTTCGTTTGCATTAGGTGTGCCAAATCTCACTTCACTTCCATCTTTATTACACTCGTCATTCTCACATATTATGTAGACCCAAGGCCCAGAGGCAGGATATGACCTCATCGGAAGTCTTTACAGAGCTGGACCCGTGCCATTCATTCAACGCGTCATTAATGCTGAGCAATACGAGCAAGCAGTGCTTAAGTATATGGCTGCAGAAGGATGCGATCGTAAGGAGGCACAAGGTAACATGGATGCTTATTTTGAAAATCCACAAGGTGAGTTTGCTTTGCTATCATAGCAAAGATGTGTGTATGTATTCTCCTTAGATTGTAGAATACAAGTGCAAGTCACTAATAATGCCTTCACTATGACCTTATTAATATCTGAAACACAACAATAATACAAAAGACTGGGCATACCAAAAGATGCAAGAGCAAAACGGTGCCGCAAAGAAAGATTATGCCAATGCGAACATGGATCCACAGCAGATTGTTCTCTCAACTATATGGGCAGGTGTCGTATTTTGGTTTGCATACTATTTGGTTACTGGATTGGCAGAAGGGAAATGGGGTAAGGCTGAAGGAACGGATTTGCTTCATGGAAATCTCTGGACTCTACCATTTTAGATTTGTTGTACATAATCCTTTAAGTGTGTATATCAATTGCTTGTTTCCTTTTCTCTCTGTAGAGTTCAATCGTTTGCAAGCCGACATAATAGAACTAAATTGTCTGGCATTCAACACTCCAAATAATGAAAATGAACTTGCAATCATTGCTGTGTCAAAACTTTGGTTGTAGCCTTGAATGATGCCATGAGTTTTTGAATAGTATTGATTTTCACACGTTCACCACTTAGATTGAGATTGTCGTATCCGATCTGATCCAGTTTGATCAAATATTCTCGATAAAGCTCCACAATGATTTGAACAAATAGAGGACCCACTCCAGGCAACGTACTCTTTCCCATTTCAGCTTCCATTAGCAAAGCTTCGGCACTGATCTGCGACCGCCGCCACAACTTTCCGATATTCAGGCGATGACTTAAGCTGCAGCACATCTTCAGTTGAAACCCCTTCAGCTTCCAGCATATCTTGCGGCAAGTACACACGCCCAAGTGCAACATCTGGAGAAGCATCTCGCAATATAGTTGATTAGTTGGATTGCTTTTCCCAATGCAATTGCCGCAGTCACGTGATTGTTCTACATTTGCCTTAAGAAGCGGTAGGAGCATCAGACCCACAGTGCCCAGCGACTTGATAGGCATACTTCGTCTAATTCGGCCATGTTTGATATGGTTCTATTTTGGACTGTATCTTCTTTCATCCCTGATATCATGTCAACGAACGGCGACAGCTCCAAGTCAGTCATTGCGTTCTATATACATTGCAAGTGCTCTATCCATATCATCAACTGGCTTCATTACGACATATCATGTCAAAGCGACGCTTCCCAATCCGACAGCCTCTGCTTGTATTGTTGCTACATCAGATGACGGGTCGTCGGTAATTTCGTCCTGTCCATACGGAAA
>JASMSQ010000038.1:0-25000 GCA_030544225.1 Skeletonema marinoi
CACTAAACAACCATGATGAACTCAACCCTCCTCCTACGCCGCACCATCACCTCTTCCACCACAAGACGTGCCTTCGCCTCCACCACCACCAACGATGACTCCCTCATAAAAACCTCCCTCTACAACCTCCACAAAGACCTAGGCGGAGACATGGTCCCCTTCGCGGGCTACTCCCTCCCCGTCCTCTACAAAAACTCTCCCAATGGCGGAGTCATGAAAGAACACCTCTGGTGCCGCTCCGACAATAAATCATCTCTGTTTGATGTATCGCACATGGGGCAGATTCGTTGGCATGGGAAGGACCGGGTGGAGTTTTTGGAGAGGGTGGTTGTGGGGGATATTGGGGGGTTGAGTGTTGGTGGGGGGTGTTTGAGTTTGGTGACGAATGAGGAGGGGGGGATTTTGGATGATACGGTTATTACTAAGTATGGTGATTATGTTTATATGGTGCGTATGCTTGCTTGCTGGTTGGTTGGTGCATTGTTGCAGACCGTTCATTGTTCTTGTACACATCAAATGCACATCTCACTTCAACTTTTCACTCACCCAATCTATATCCAACACGATGCCAGGTTGTAAACGGAGCAACCAAATTCGGAGACATGAAACACTTCCAACAACAACTCGACGAATTCGACGGAGACGTAACAATGGAATACCTCGAAGACACCATGCAACTACTCGCACTTCAAGGACCAGGTGCCGCCGATGCAGTGAGCAAAATCCTACCAAGTGGATTTGATTTGACAAATATGGCATTCATGACTGGGACAGAGACGACTTTGGATGGGATTGAGGGATGTCGGATTACACGATGTGGGTATACGGGTGAGGATGGGTTTGAAATTGCCATGCCTGCGGAGCATGCTGTATCGATTGCATCGAAATTGTTGGAGGATCCATCGGTGAATCCGACTGGGTTGGGGGCACGAGACTCATTGCGTTTAGAGGCTGGATTGTGTTTATATGGTCATGATTTAAATGAAACTATCAACCCAGTGGAAGGAACATTGGCATGGACAATGGGGGGTCCAAAGGGAAGGCGTCGTGCCGAAGGTGGATTTTTAGGTGCGGAAAAGATTCTCAAGCCGGATGGAAAGTTGCAAAAGGTGGCGAAGAAGCGTGTGGGGATCATGGGAATGAAGGCTCCGGCTAGAGAGCATGCAGAAATTTATGATGCTTCTGGTGAAAATAAGATTGGGGAGGTAACGAGTGGGACGTTTAGTCCTTGTTTGAAGAAGCCTATTGCCATGGGATATGTGGAGACACCGTTGAGTAAGGTTGGGACTGAGATTAACATCAAGATTAGAGGAAAGATGCAGAAAGCTGAGGTCACAAAGATGCCATTTGTGGAGAGTCGTTACTACCGTGTACCGGAGTAAATGAAAGAGAGTTGGATCGAAGCGAAGAATTGAGCGAGTTATTCTTTAATGCTCCAATTTCGTATCTTGGCCTTTTCATTTTGAAGTGCAGCTTGCTTCTTCTTAATACTCTTCAACATTCGCTGATAAGATTGTTGCTGGCTAGACGTTTGTCGATCTGACGCAGTTTTTGGACGAGATATCTGGCGAGGGTAGCGAATAGGTGCGAGTTTAGACACGTTCAATAGATGCGCGAGGGATAGACAACATGTAAATAAATATAATGGGGGCAATTACACAATTGCACTCACAGTTGATGTGTTTCCAGTCGGTGGCTTTGTTCCTATACATGCGACGGCCTCCGGTTCTTCATGACTTTCACCATCGTAGCTTGCACTAAAATCACTCAGTATTGCGTCAAGAATCTGCCCAGTGCCCTCGTCTTCTTGTGCACAAGGTTCCTGTATCGTGTTATTTGTAATGCGTGATTGGATCTGTTGGTTTGCTTGCTGAAGCTCAAACTTGAGCTCGTTAGATAGCTTCATGAGCTGATCTCGTTCTTGCAATAGAGCATCAATCTCATCTGTAGCTTCCTCGAGCCGCGATATTAGTTGCTGCTCTTGCATGGATGGGACATCTTCATTGTTTTGCCTTTCAAGTGGGTGGCTTGAGTTATATAATAAGCTCTCATGACGCAACTGATCAATCAGCTGGAGCAGCTCTTGATTCTTTGCCCGCAAAAATGATACTTCATCATACTTGGTCGATCTCTTGTTGCTTGTATTCAGCAGCAAATCTAAATATGCTCTACACAGAGACAGCTGCCGTTCGATGATACTCTCCCTCGATGATTCAGCAGGTGACTCATCTGATACGGCCGACTCGACCTCGTTTCGCATCATGGTAATAATCTCTTTCAGAGCCTTATTCTCATCTGTGAGCTTCTGTGTATCTTGAGTAGGAGGCTCAGACATTGCTTCTTCATCCTTGTGAGTACTATATCGTTGCTTTCGTTGATGTGAATCCATCAGATCTTGTTCCAATTTGAAGTTGTCCCGTTGCAATTGAAGTATTCTCGATCGCAAGTTAGTGCATTCGCTGGAGAGAGTGTTCAGATCGTTTTGGGCCGTCTGTACAATCGCATTTGCTTCATCTTTGGCGGAGGCAAGCTTCTGCTCGTACACGCTAATCTTCTCGGAATGAAGCATATCGTTTCGTTCCAATAGTTGATTTGCCTGCGTAGTGTAGGCTTGTCTCTCCTGCTCCAATGATGCAATCTGTTGCTTTGCCTTGGTCAAATTTTGCATGAGAGTTGTGCAGGTAGCTTCACTGCTTTGGTTCGTCTCCATTAGCTCGTCAATAGCAGCGGCTTGCTTCTTGTTCTCTGATGTAAGATCGCATATGATGAGCCGCTGCTTCTCATTCTCAGCGACTAGCGCTTTGTGCTCACTTGTCAAGTCAGCCATTTGCCGCTTGAGAAGCTCATTACAAGCTGTCAACTCATTGATGCGACTACTTGACTCATTCTTGCTCATATCGACTGTATCTATTATCTTCATTTGATCCTTGCACTTGACCTCGAGAGATTTGTTCATCATCTTGGAGTGATCAAGCTCATCCCTGAGATGGTCGTTCTCACTTCCAATCTCATGCATGGCCCTTTTCAGTTGATCATTCTCATGTATTAGCCTGGATGATTGGTCAGATGTGTCAGCCATTTCTCTTGCGTGTACACGATTCACTTCATTTGCCACGTCTTGAAAGGTATCTTCCATCTCCTTCATGTTGCGAATATTATCCTTGACGATGCTTTCCTTTTCATCCAAGATTCGACGCAGCTCCGAATTCTCTTGTATCAACTCTTTGCACTGTGATTTGGTGGTGGCAAGAGAATGTGCTATCTCCTCATCTGCTGCGGTGGCAAATTGTTCTCGTGCATCGTTCCAAATTTCCTTGGCAACTTCGTCCATCTTTTGCTCCATTGTATTAATCTCTGATTGATGCCGCTCCTCTGCTTTTATCAGTTGCTGCTTCATGTCTTCTTCAGCTAACTTTATATCACAATCTTTGCTGTAGATAATTGACTCATAATGTGACGCAAGCTTTTCATGTTGCCGCTCCAACTCGCTATCCAGCACTATCATGACTTCCTGTTTTAGTGAGTCTTCTCTTCCTTGCCAATTCTTCTCCATCTCCACGGATGCGGCTGAGTAGATTTCATTCTGTCGATGCTCCAGATATTGTTCCATTTCCTTCATTGCGTGCCTTATTCTCTCATCTGCTTCAATCTCGATTTGCTGCGTGACTCTTTTGATGGTATCATCGCATTCCCTTCGAATGCTCTCCACCTCTTGTTCCTTACGTTGTGCTTCTTCTCTGGTTTCATGCTCACGCTGTAAGGCTGCCTCATTTGCCAGCGATCTTATTTTGTTGAGCTCAGTCTCCTTGTCATTGATTAGCTGCTGTAAATGTGAGGGATTCATTGTGTAGAGCTTGAGCGAGAAACAGTGCCTTCCGCCTTCCCTCTGTCAGCATTTGTGTCTGCACAGTTTAAAATTTTCAGAATTCAAGCCAAACCTCTGATCATTTCTATAATCTCAAAAAAGGCTCCTACAATGACCGTCGACATCAAAACAATCGTCGAACCTACCTTCCGCACTACGCCGGAGGACGCCTGCAAGCTTTACCCCACCAAGGCAAAGCTCATTGCAGACGAGATTCTATGCGAAAAGTTGGAAAACAAATCAGCCGATGACGTCGAATTCGAGTTTGAAGAGCTGTCCAAATCAATCGCCGATGAAGTGAAGGAGAAAATCAAGGCGTCGATGCATATTCCAAGGTACAAGGTGCTTGTCCAAGCCACAATTGGAACGATGAAAGACCAAGGAGTAAAGATTACGAGTAGGTGCGTACATGTCCTGTCTGTTCTTTCTTTGCTCGTCTCGACTTGTCTCACCCACTCCACACATACTCTCTCACACGTAGGTGCCTTTGGGATACCAGCACAGACAACTATGCAACAGCTTCCTATCAAAATGAATTCATTTTTGCATCCGTCTTGGTATTCTTCCTCTACACTGACTGAAAGAGAGGCTTAGAGAGAGGATAGCTGCTATCGTGCATGGCTAATAGAGGACTGCTTCTTCATCGTGGAGCGCATCGATGCTGTGATACTCCAATCGCTTTGTGGTAATAACTAAACTACATTTATTCAACTACAATGGCATTTATATTTATTCAAATCTAGCCTGTAACTTGTTGAACACCCAGTCGCCAAGAAAGTCAGCGCCCAACCAATAGAGTGCTTCCAGCTCGACCTTGTACTTCATCTCCTCCGACACCTCATCCTTTTCGTCTTCATCCAGATAGGGACTCATTTCATCTGTAAGCGAATCCATTCTTTTCCTGTCCAAATCAGTGAGTGCTTGGAAGACGGTATTGGGAAGTCTGTGCTTCTCGTGCAATGCAGCAAAGTCGGTGGGTCTCAGACCCATCCATTCGATGGGCACACTGTAGCGGTAATTGCCATCTACTCCCATTCTATCTCCGGCACAAAAGTAGACTGATAGGACCGATATGCCATAGGGATTCATGTCACATAGTCCAAGCACAGGCAAGTCCAATTCCTCGTGAAGTGTCTTCACCAGTGCTCTCGTGCACAAGTCAGGAAAGCCCTTGCCAGTCACCATGATGCACGGGAAGCGATCGTATAGCCTCTCCTCGGAGAGCCGATTGAACACACCCTCCTTCTCAATGACGAGGATGCACTTGGCATCTTTGGAACTAACACTGATTTCTACACCCTGTTCATTCCTTCCTTCTTCGTCTCGTTCAATCCACTCTCTTGTGATAGGCAAACCTTGGATCGATGAAAGAGCTGTACCATCAATCGTTCCACTGACATCCTTCCCCGAAGGCAAAGTTCCTCGGCGAGTAATCTCCACGGATCCGCAGAACCACCCCTTTGGACTTGCGGACAAGCCCAATGATCGACGTGACACACCAAGCACCTTTGCCACATCCAAAATGGCACTATCACATTCCCTCTGACTACGAAAGTGAGTAACAAACACATAGTATACCTCACGCGTCGTGGTGGTACGCATCGATAGTAAGAGCTGGTGGATGAAGGAGAGCACGAGACAGATTGACGTGAATGTCCGACACTGGCCAATATTTGACCATGCTCTGCAAAAGTTTTGATCGCCATTCTCATTTAGATTCGAGGCAATTACATCTCGTGCCTCTTCGTAGGAAGAAGAATCGTCGTCGTCGTCTTCATTGCTGGGCCCTTTGTAGCCCGTGATCTGAGGTGCTTCCATGTTATCAAGCGTGGCAAAGATACGCTCCATGAGCACTTCAATTCTATGAACAACATCAAGAGATTCTGCTGACAGCTGTGGTAAATCATTTGCTTCGTAGTCATCTTGACTTTGCTCATATTCATCATCTCCATCCTGCTCTTCTTGTCCAAAGTCATCCTCGTCAAAATGACATTCATCATCTGCTTCATAGCGATTATCATTATCATCACCTCCAAAGTCTAATGATGGTGGATAAGGGAGCTGCTGTAAATTACCAATATCAAATGGATGATATTGCTCTTCATTTGGATAATCAGTGTTATCCTCGTCATGATGATAATACCCATCATCATGCATCTCCTCCTCCTCTACATGATCCGCATCAGAATTGTTCTGTGCATAATAATCATCGTGAATGCTCCCACCTCCATCATTATCATGACTTTGATAGCCGATCTCTTCATGATTATCAAGAGGATATCCATCATCATCAAAGAATTGCACCTGTTCATTCTCATTGTAATAATCATTACCTTCATAGTGTCCGTTAGTATGCATTGAAGCAACTTCGTCATTGTTCTCATCTGCCAAGCCATCGTGATGAGTAAAATCTTTCATCTCCTGCATACCATAACTATATTCTCCATTTTCATCCGAAATAATGATATCTTCTTCATTTACTTCATCGTAATAATCATTAGATTGCTGGTGATGAGGCATCTCCAAGAATGAAGCATTCTGCTCTTCTTCTTCGGCGTCGGCATGATCGGACCATGATGATGCCGCTGCCCACTCCGGCGGCGTGCGCTGCTTGTGCCGTTGTTCCGTCATGTAGGAATGCTCTCCGTTGGACGACATCTGGTGATGACGGCGGTGATGATGGTTTAGTTGCAGTGGCATGGTAGAGAGTAGCGGCAGCTGAGAGCAGGAGAAGCTACGGCAAGGAGCGTTTTTTGGGGATGATAATGTGCGCTTTTAGTCGAGTCAAGTGGGTCATGATCAAGCAAAAGGGAGGGGTCATGATCAATTTTTTCAATTCTTCGAAGCGAAGTGCAAAAAATCAGAGCAGAGCGAGCACATTGATGCCTAGAACACAGCATACCACTTCGGACGTCGGTACGATGCCCCACCCAACAGAGCCAGCGCTGCTTGATGGCCAAGATGACCGCCTCAATGCGGCTACCATGGTTCATCATCTTTCGGCCTCGCTAGATGAACTCGACGCCGATGTGATCGCAATTATGTTTGGGTATCTTGCACCCGAGGCAATCATGCCTTTGCGGCGAGTGTGCACCAAGTGGAGGGATGCAGCCAAGAAGACTATCGTCCCTCTCACTGATTTCGTTGTTGATGGCGGAAAGAAGATCAACGCCATGGCCTCCATGGCGACGGCACTACCAAATATGCAGCAGATTTCGATCAATTATCCACATAATTATAGCAGGTTGAAAGATCGCATCTTCAAATTTCATTTGCTCCAGAAATTGACCATCTCTGGTTGCAACAACCAGCTGGGATTGGATTTGGAGACGTTGGTTTCAGGGTTGCGCTTGCTCCGAGAGCTGAAAATTTTGGACAATTCTAGCACAAAAGGCAACATTGCCAGTTTGAGAGTGTTGAAAGATACACTTGAAGTGTGCTCTATTTCCTTTTCACCATCACCACCGCAGCTAAGGCGCTTAGGTGATTGGGGAGCTTACTGTCTTTATAAGCCCTTCCCTATCAATGATGTTCAAGGCAACTTCATGGATCTAGCCGATTTTCCTCGTCTAAAGTCATTGAATTTGATCGGCACTCACGTAACTGGGGATATTCGTGACATTGGCGAGCGTGATTTCCTGAACCTTGAGGCTCTTGACCTCCCCTCGGAAGTGCTGGGGGGTCGTAATCATGAGTTTCAGCGCATCTCTGATGTGCCCGATGTAATGCAGTCAATCCATCGCCTGCAACAACGTTCCAACTTTCGAGTATACAAACCATCTGGATGGTATCTATCGAAGCTATCTCCTGATAGTTACGATGACGGTCCTTTTTCAATCCAACTTGTTAAGGCAGGAACGCGTCGTGGATGGAGATGGATCGCATGCGAAGTCAATTGGCTAGACCCAGAGCCAGATAGGTCAAGCAGTGATTATGATGATGATGCATATGTCAAGAAAATACAACATATTGAAAGAAGTACAATCTACAAAGGATTTTATCAGCCCCCAACAGCAGAGCAATACATACGACTGAGTGAGGAAGGTGCACTACGATGGTGGCTAAACTAAGTTGTTTTCAATCGCTCTTCTACTCCTAGAACTTTTGTATTTATACCTTCGTGTGCTCTGTGCTCTTCCCCCAACACTGAAAGGTTGCTGGCTAATATGATTTAGATCTGTCTCTTTGAGTTTCTATCTGTTGCGGAAAGTAAGGCAGCACATCCATCCTGTCCATGGGTGTGGCGACCAGATGGCGCCTCTTTTATTCTCTGCTGTTTGCTAATTTTCATCTTGTGAATGAGAAACAAGATACTATTAGCTATCTAATAGTTGCTAAGTATATGTCCGCTCCGGGACCCATAACTCTTGTGAATGAGAAACGAGATACTCACTCATTAGTCCAGATGACTGTAAGCATAGTGAATCGTCTATGCCAGTATGCCAATGACCTCAACGAGGTCATAGTCATTGTACAGAGAGAGAGAGAGCAATTACAGCGTTGCTGCACTCACTTATTCTAGTGCTACGAAGTACTAAATACACAGAGAGAGAGTACGAGTAGAAACGATCGTCTTTACATAGCCTGGATGGAGTATTCACATATTTTGTCCCCGGATCAATGGTTCTAAAAATTTGCACCATATCGGGAACCGAAGTAGTACTACCAGACTCAACTCGCTCCCTTTGGAGCTGTACATAAAAGCAACCATTGGATCAACACCACAGATTGGTTCTTGCGGAATTCGTACTGTACCTGCAGTCACTCTGCGTCGAGCCATCAGGGTTGGTATTTGCACTATCAACTCCACCTGCCCCCCTGAAAACACTTGCCAGCTCATACCCTTCCTCAGTTTCTCTCTCCAACTCTCCGTGCCTCTCCATGTAAAGATGAGCATATGGATCAGTTGGTGTAACTAGAAGTGGCTTAAATTTTGCCGGATCAGGTGTTAAATCAGGATACGTGGCCTGATAAATTTGTCTGTATCAAATCGGACCCTTTCCATCTCGGGTTCATCATCGTCGTCGTCGTCGTTATCAAACATGTCCATACGCGGCCGGATAACATATTGAACACCTCTCATTCTCACCGGTGATGCTTAATTCTGCCAGTCCTTCCACCATCTTGTGTGTGTTGTATTAAAAGATTGGCTAGAGCTGGGCCGGATGGAGACCAATTTTTTGCAGAAAACCGCCGAACACCAATTTTGAAGACGTTAATTTCAATGCGGCGGGCGGTTATTATTCACGATCGGCGAATCAATTTAAGGAATTCGGGCGGCCGTCGATGATATCGATATAGATGACGCGCCCGCGATGATTATATTACACCGAGGGACGTTGTAACTTCTTGTAACGATGTGTAGGACTGGTGCTATTGTGCCGAGTTATGCCGTAGCGTCGATTATGTTGACGTCACTGGATCTCTTTATTCGGATAATGGCGATTTATGGGTAGTTCGTTCACCAACTGCAGGAGGCTTGGTGTAGTAGACACGTAATCAAAAAAGGAGGTTTGTTGTGGTTGCCCTGGTAGGTTGTCGTGTACGTGTGGGTTGTGGGAGGAGAGAGTCAGAAGGAGTCAGACCGTCACTCGTCTCCATTTCGAAGTATCCGGCCCGGTTCTGATGGTGGGAGAGTCATCAGATCGTTACTGAATGCTGTCAAGTATCGAGCCAGCGGTGTTGCTCTCTGGCATTTCACCTCATAAGTACGACGATCCTTTATGGAGAGTTCTCATGATTTACCTACATATTTATGGAGAGTTCTCAAGATTTACCTAAACAAGACGACGATCCTTTAGAGTTTTCATTATTTTACCACACTACAAGTTTACAAACAATGCTCAAACAATGGCAGCGCTGCAGCAGAGTATGCAAACACAACGTAAGCAGTTCAATAATAGTAATAGAAGTATGGTGATCAGCACCAGCACCACCAGCCACCGCTCATTGTCGTCAAAGACATCATCAGTGAAGGGGAGGTCCTCGTCCTCGACGCAGGATCTAGCCGACATTGTTGTTGCAGCCGCACAAAGCAGCCGAAAGAAAAGCACAGTATCAACGACTATTGCCCAGCTCCGCGTATCGAATATGAAATTACATGGACGAGATGATGATATCGAATTATTACGGAGCAAACTGCGGGAGCTGGCTAAAAAGAAGGATGGCGAAGAAGAAGATGCTGCGAAAAATCATGTCGGCGAGATGATATTAGTCTCTGGAACATCCGGCACAGGCAAATCTGCCCTCATCCGCGAAGGTCTAGGAGATCACGAAGCCAACCATCGGTACGGCGGACACACTTTCGTATCTGGTAAATTCGAAGTAAAACTACTCAAGCCACTCTCAGCATTCTCCGATGCCATGGCTCGCCTTGCCGGGTATATTACAGTAGCGCATAATAAGACGGGAGGATTGTCTATTGCAACATTGATACGAGATGAGATTCAAAATGAGTTTGATAAGGAGGATGTGGAACAATTGCAGCGTGTGCTGCCCGGGTGGGAAGAGCTACTGGGAACAACACGAGGATCTGCGGGGGGTGCGTCCGATTCGAAGTTGGGGACTGCGAAACGGCGAGTGGCTTTGGCCTTTGCTGGTAAAGAATCAATCTCACAAATGCACTATGCAATCAGACGATTGTTGAAAGTTGTATGCTCACATTTGAAAGGTGTGGTCTTATTCATCGACGATTTACAGTGGAGTGATGTAGCTACGTTGGAATTATTGAAGAGCGTCGTTTTGGATGGAGAGATTCCAAGGCTCTTGATTGTTGGCGCTTACCGAGAGGATGAAGTACCAGAGTAAGTGGCGATTTACATGCATTTGTACTTATCTGCCCTCTGCACTTTCTATCAGCTTCTTATTCTTGATAACTCTTTTCCCTTCTATGACATCACAGTCACCACCCTCTTGCATTCCACATCCGAGAGCTGAAACAAATGAACGTGTCAACAACTGAGATAAAGGTTGGCAATCTCAGTGTAGACTATGCCATACCTCTTGTTGCTGAGGCCTTGGGAATGGATGATGATGACAGCCAAGTTAAATCATTGGCAAAAACTATTCACAGAAAGACAGAAGGCAATACCTTCTTTATGTTGATGTTTCTAAGATCTCTGTACGATGAAAAGCTCTTGGAATACAACTTCGGCGCGATGAAGTGGACTTGGGACGAAGATGCAGTCAACTCAAAGATTGTCACCGAGAATGTGGCATCTGTCCTTGTCAACAAGATGAATCGTTTGCAGGAGGGAACGCAGCGAATGCTTATGATAGGCTCTTGCCTTGGTGCTACTTTCCGGTTATCGGCTGTAGTGGAGGTGATGAAAAAGATCTCACAGGCAGAGATGAGGGACTCGATGACATCAGTTTCGAGTGCTGCTACAACAACGGAGAGCTCCTCCTCCTCCTCTATTCTAGATGATTCTTCATATGCGAGTTCAGTTCAAGAGTTTGAGGAAGAGGGTCTTTGTGAGGTGGATGACGACGACTATCATTTCGCGCACGATCAGATCCAATCCGCAGCGTTTGAACTAATTCGTCCAGAACAAAGGGACTCCTTCCGAGGAAGAATCGGAAGTATTTTGTTGCAGAGTCTTTCTCCACAAGAACTCGAGGATAGCCTCTTTCAGGTAGTTGGCCTACTGAATTGTGCAGCATCTCAAACTCAACTAGATGACAAAGAACGTGATGAGTTGGCAAGAATGAATCTAAAAGCTGGAATCAAGGCATCAGAAAATGCAGCATTCGACACAGCCAAGGTTTACTTCAAGTCAGGTCGCGAGGCGCTTGGGTCAAGGGGCTGGGAGGGAGATTATAATACCATGCTGGATTTATGCAGCCATGGAGCCAACGCCTGTTTCGTAACTGGCGATTTTGACTCAATGAATGAGCTGATTGACGAGGTCTTGCGCAAAGATATCGATACGAAGGAGAAGTACAGAGTATCAGAAATGAAAGTGAATTCATTGCAAAACATCGGCAAGTTTGACGAATCCGTTAATGCTGCTCTTGATTTCAGACGTCAGCTTGGTTTACCAACCCTGCAGAAGAAGCCAGCATCCAAATTCACTATCATAAGAGAATACATTCGAGTGAAGAGGTTGCTGAAGAACCAATCTGCTGAAGATATTGCTAACTTGCCCGTGCTCGACGACGAACAATACGAAATGGGGCAACGAATGAATGATCATCTTGCCACATGTGTTTATCAAACTGAACCAACAATGCTTCCACTGATCATCTTTCAGATGGTCACAACCACATTGAAGCATGGCTTAAGTTCTTCATCATCTTCTGGTTTTGCTTGGCTTGGTGTGTTGCTCTGTGGACCTTTTGGCAAACCACATGAGGGTCGTGAGATGGCCAGGGCGGCAGAACTGATCCTCGAAAAGCCGGGTATGAGGAGCAGTGCTATTCGCACAGCATTCCTTACACAGTGCTTGTGCTATCACTGGACATCACCTCTCCAGGATACTATTGAACCATTACTAGAGTGGTATCAGAGAGGACTTGAGGTTGGCGATACTGACAATGCTTGCAACTGTGTTCTTGTTCGTGGTAATCACCTATTCTTTGCAGGTAGAGCACTAGATAGCATCCAGAAAGAACTCGAAGCGTCCATCCGTGTAATGACGCAACTGAAAAATGAGGAAATGCTCTTGCATTGCATCGCTCAACTAACGGCAGTGAAGAAGCTTCGTGGCATCGACGTTGAAGCTGGTGATAAGCTTTTGGACTCTATGCTGGCAACTGCATCATCAAATGGCAGCTTCTTTCTGTCTGCAACTGTAAACTTGATGAAGCTAGAGGTGTTTGTCTTCTATCAGGAATGGAAAAAAGCTATTGACTTGGTTCGAAAGGCGGGCAATGTTCGACTTTTCGTAACTGGTTTATTTGCTTCAGTGCGCTACACTTTCTTGGAGGCACTGACCTATCTTAAAGCAGCACAGTCAGCATCCGGGTGGAAGAAGAGGCAAATGAAGAAATGCGCACTTCAAACGATTCAGCTCATTAAAGGTTGGGCGAAGAATGGCAATGTGAATGTCGTTCATTATCTATTCATCCTAGAAGCGGAGCGTGCTGTGCTGAGTGGAAAGATTAAGAAGGCCAAAGAGAGCTTCAACGCCGCAATCACCACATCAAGTAGGAATGGTTTCCTACATGATAGAGCTTTAGTACATGAGTTGGCAGGTGCATACTTCAAAGCCCAGGGCGATGATTATTGGGGGAATTATCATATGGAATGCTCAAGAACCTGCTACCAAGAATGGGGATGTAGTGGAAAGGTTGAGCAGCTTATGTAAAAAGAAATGATAACAGTTAGATTAAAAAATAGAGCATGTCTTAAGGTTCAGGGGCATGAATGCCGTAGCTTGGGACGTCATCTCGCCATTTGGAAGATGTTAAAAAAGATAAGACACAAGCCGGAGTTTTCCCCATACGTTGGAGTGATAAAGAGATAGGCACCTTGTGTGTAAACCTCATGACTGCTGCAGTTTCAGGGAGTACCTGTTTGCGTTTACAGAACGAAAACCTCCTGCTCCAGCGTATTTTGGTAGTGTTCGGAAGAGGATGTCCGTATCCCCCATTTGAAATTGAATTTGTCAGAGCAGGAACACGCCTGGAGATGGCTTTCTACTGGAGGAATGGCATGGTTTTTTTGTGCAAATGGCATGCGAAGTCAATTGGCTAGACCCAGAGCCAGACAGGGGAAGCAGATTATGAAACTTACATCAAGGACAAAGACCGCATCGAAACAGGTTGTCTGCCTACAGAGGATATTGTTAGCCCCCGACAGCAGAGCAAACAGACGACTATGTCAGGAACGCGCACCAAGCCGCGTAAGGGCAAGACGGGGGAACACTTAAACAAGTTGCTTTCAAAGGTCTTTTGTGTGATATTACATGTTTCCAACTTCGAATACATCCCAATTCTTATTCTTCAAGCCAATGATCCACTAACGTGCGTGCCAAGACACCTTTTGAGGGTACCAGCAAGCTTCCCGTCCAGTTTCCATTTGCTTGCTGTGCCTCGACAACTTGTCTATCCAACACTGCACCCATCATATCCGTATCTCTAGCAGCCAAATACACGTCTTCCTTCTCAAACCAACGTGCGTCTACTATCTCTTCTGGATCAATATTAATCGACGCGAGACCATCCGCTGCATTCGTTTTAGCACGGAATCCAATCATGCAACTTTGAGGAAATGGCCAAGCCTGACTGGAAATGTAGTTGATACTCTGATGATTTACGTTCACTCCAACTTCTTCATGAACCTCTCTTGCAACTGCAGTCTCCATATTCTCACCTGGCTCTACGAAGCCAGCTAATGCAGTATAGAGATACGATGGATGACGCGGAGATCTTGCTAACAGAGCATGCGTAGACTCGGCATTTGTTACTAGAACAATGATCGAAGGATCTTGTCTCGGCCAAGCCATGTGCCCACTGGTGCATTTTGCGCAGGTCCCACCTTGCACAAACTCCACGGGAGAACCACATCGGGTGCAAAATCTGTGGCTATCTCTCCAATTAACATATGCCGTTGCAGTCAGAGCTATTTCATTGTGGAGTGGTGATAGCATTGGTGCTCGAGACCGTGTGTTGGCAAAGTAACTCCTGTTGCTGTCACTGCTTACATTTGTATCTTCGGGGAGATACATAGCAAACAGAGGGGTTTGCTCGTCACCTAATCTCCCAAGAAATGTTCTATTCTCAAGTGCTTCTTTCTTAGCGTCATCAGTCTCAAATAAAGTCCCCAAAAAGGGATGTTCCAAAGTAGGTAGAGAAAGCTGATCATCTGATCCAAACAGAACTTCGGATGCCCCCTTTACTATAACATGCTGCGCATCTGAACGGCTGTACAACTCTTTCATCACCTCAGCATCACTTCGAAGATGGGAGGAACGGTCAAGATACAGCTTGTCAGTAACATTAGTTGATTGCACCTGATGTGTATCAGGTTGCTTTGATGTCATCTCAATCGATGGATTTGCAATCTTCATAGCCTCAACACATAATTCCGCAGCAGCGTCAGCATAGAGCCTCATATTCATTTCTCTATCTCCATGAGTAGACAACACAAGCTTTTGTGCCAAGATTTCAACGTCATCTTGTCCACTTCGCCGTCCAGCAACTGCCAATACGGCAAAACCAGCCTTCATTCCTTCTGGATGGAAAGTAGGACCTGTAGCTCCACCCTCTGCAATTGCAAAGTCTGTGTCCATGTGCTTGCAATAAGATAACGCCGCTTCTTGTGTCCACTTAACTTTTGATTGGATGTATGCCTTCGTTTCTTCACTCAATTGTTCCTCCACACCAACTATCATCATGTTGTCATCGTCGGATGCAGCAGGTGATGTGCTCTTCAGCAACCTATCATGCAGTTCTTCATCACCACAAAGTAACTTCCCAGCTCGCTTTGTACTATACGCAACTGTTCCACCAAAGTAAACTCTTGATGAGCCTGGCACACTCATCAACGACGAGGAAATGAGTCCTCCACATGATGACTCGATGATGGTACAAGTTTGAGTGGAAGATTTGAGTGTTTCTACAAGCCGCTGGAATGGCCGTGTTGCAAGCGATGATGATTGTGAGTCAATAGTACTGCTGAGCTGCCGTTTGACATGGCGGAGTGAGTACAGCGCTCTTGCCTGAAGTGGAGACCGTATGACAATCATGACGCTAATTATAATGCCTTCATTCCACCGCCTCTCTCGACACTCGACATATTCCATTGCAGCGGGCTGGGGTATTTCTTGTACTAATTCCCAGGTAGGATTTCTGTAGGATCATGTCAGCTCTTGATCATTCTGCTTCATTCCACGCACAACTCAATCCTCTCCCAATAGACGACCCCAACCATGACGAAATTCCACCACGCCGCCCTCCTAGCTCTGCTAGCAACGTCTTCACCATCGAATTATTGCAATGGCTTCTCAGCAAGTAACCAACGACGTCCAAAGAAAGACTTTTCTGCTCAAATCGTCGTCAAATCCGTAGCACCATCAAAAGATAAAAACACATTATCGACGACAAACAAAAAGTCGAACAACAAACAACAACAACGACGTCGATCCAATCCGAACCAACGTCAAAATAGCATCTCTCAACGTGATCCAATAATATCTCTCAACATGAACCTAGATTATCTTGCAAAATCCGGTCAAAGAGACGCTGCAATACGTGCCGAAGAGATGCTCCAGCGTATAGAAGCCCTTCATGATGATGGATATTACGAAAAATCACCGGATGTATGCAGTTACAATAGTGTCATTAATGCCTATGCTCATGGGAAAGTCAGTGGAGCAAGTGGACATGCACATAGATTAATGAAGAGGATGGAAGAGAAGGGGATTGAGGCAAATTCGATTACATGGAATACTTTATTACGGTGTCTATTGAAGGAAGTAAAAGAGGCAAGGGACAAGAGCATTTCGGAGGAAAAGGTGGAAGATGCCGAAAGTATAATTGCCAACATGGAAGATCTTGGAATTGTCAATACAATATCGTACAATACAGTTATTTCGATCTTATCCAAGAGTAAATTACCAGATGCTGCCGAAAAAAGTGAATTGTGGCTAAATCGAATGATAGATCAATTTGCAAAAACTGGTAACGAAAACATACAACCCGATACATGTTCCTTCAATTCAGTGATACACGCGTATGCCAACACGAATAGATTTTCTGCTGGTGCACCACAAAGAGCCAAGATGGCAGAAAGAGTTGTCAAGCGGATGGAAAAGGTGTTCCAATCAGGTGAGAATGATCAAGTGAAGCCAGATGTAGTTTCGTACAGTGCTGTGATCAATGCCTATGCAAAGGCGGCAGAGTTTGATAAAGATTGTGCCACAAAGGCAATGGACATCTTGAAACACATGGTGAAGATGTATGAGGGTGGTGATAAAGATGTCAAACCCAACAAGAGAACGTATACTTCTGTTATAAATGCGTTTGCTAGGACTGGCGAAGCAGAAGCTGCAGACGATCTTTTGACGCAAATGAAGGAGTATTACGCGCTAGGTGATGCGTCTCTCAAACCCGATACCGTTTGCTACTCGTCAGTGATTGATGGGTATGCCAAAGTAGGTGGTGAGGAGGCAGGCTTTCGAGCAGAGGAACTCTTGCATGAGATGGAAAACCTTTACAATCAAGGAGATAGTGATGTCAAACCCAACACACGAACTTATAGATCTGCCATTACTGCATTGGGTAAGAGTCGACAACCTCGGGCAGCAGAAAAGGCAGAACAAATACTGGAAGAAATGGAGTACATGGGCTCATTCGGAGCTCATGATCTTGCTCCAAACACAATTTGCTACAATGCTGTCATTGACGCGTATGCATGTGGGAGAAGTATGGAGAAAGCATACAGAGCAGAATTGCTTCTGGAGAAGATGCTCGAAGAGTCTGCAAAGGGGAATACTTTGATACGACCTGATACAATCACCTTCAACTCGGTCATTAATGCTGCTGCAAGATCCTTTGGTGATTCTATAGTGAGGAGAGAAGCATATCTGATTGGCCTTGGAGCATTCAAAAAGATCCACGAATATGAATATTGCAAACCAAGCAGCATTACATATGTCCTGTTCTTGAACGTATTGAAGAATCTGGTAGAGGAAGGAGATGCTCGTGACAATATGGCCGAGAGAACATTTCAATTGAGTGTGTCGTTTGGGCTTGCAAATGGAAAGGTGAGGGAGCAAGTCAGAAAGACTTGCTCTCCTTTGGTTGCAGAGAGAATTCTATCTTCTAATAATTAAACAGACTATATGGTGTAGCTAGTATACAACTTCTTATTTTAACATGTGTGTGGTGTAGCTTGTAGCAATGTAGATCTGTTTGGAAGTTTCTTTACTTGAATATCAACTTAACGCAAATCTTAGCATACGTCAGTGCATCCATGCTTGCGCTATTTTCTCAGCAACACCATTGTTGATGCTTGCTTCGAACGATGCTTGCGCAATGGTGACATCTTGACCTTCGTGAGGACTTAGAAAGGGACCAGCCCAAGTTTGATAGCGTTGACTAGAACCTCCTGCCTTTCTAAACCATCAGATGGCTGTATTGGTTGATGATGATTGTCATGTTCCACATTGGAAGCATGACCAAGGTGCAGAGGCAGTAGAACTAGAACCAGTTGAATGAACAAGGATGATACGAAGAGAAGAAGTGGTAGTATTGATGCGGGGCTGAAGGACTTCATCGTTGATGGTTGCTAGATTTGACAAGAGGTTGATGGATGATAGATAATGCTGCTGATGGGAGCTGATGGTAATGATCGAGCGAGTTGGCATCTGATAGGAGTGCACCAAAATGTTGTTCCATCTGTTCCTTCCGTTCAGATGTCAAGTTGATGTAGTACCAATTCCTATTTATGTAGATATCGTCCGCCTCAAAATCCAAAATCACATCTTGTGATAACAAAGCGGGGTGAAATGCTGTTATCAACCATGAGCGCAATCCTTCGAGCCACCAAGCTCCCCACATCGGGACCCTACCCAACCCTCGATCCATTCCTCTTCTGCGTCTACCACTCTGACGACTACCCCGCCGATGAAAGCGGCGGTAAAATGGAAACCACCTTCCCCGGCAACGGTTCCGACTTTAACCCCCACGCCCCCTATCGAATGTATCATGGACATCACATACCTGGCTTTCCACAACATCCGCATCGTGGCTTTGAGACAATTACAGCAACTATGGAAGGGTTGATTGATCATGCCGATTCGGTGGGAAATGCAGGACGGTATGGCGAGGGGGATGTGCAATGGATGACTGCTGGTGGGGGAGTAGTTCATGGGGAAATGTTTCCGCTCGTTCACTCTGATCGGCCAAATTCGTTGCGGCTATTTCAGATTTGGTTAAATCTTCCAGCGGTGAGTAAAATGGTACAACCTAGCTTTGCCATGTTTTGGAATAGTGATGTTCCAGTTTACAAAACCGATGATGAAAAGGCATCAGTGACAGTGTGGGCAGGGGACTACTTCTTGGAAGAGAGTGTGACACAGAACTCACCTCCACCAGATAGTTGGGCGTCTGATCCAAGCAATGATGTAGCCGTGTTACATATTACAGTTCAGCCGGGTGGGTCAATTGTAGTTCCCAAGGCAAACAGTAGTGCAGACATTAATAGAAGTGTGTATTTAATTGAAGGCCATGAAAGCAATGTCAAGGTGGATGGAAAGATCATTAATGAGAAGGTATGTTTAACAATGGATGCAACCAAAGATGTACCAATTGAACTTGATCAAGGAGCAAAGGAAGAAGTTCAATTCCTTCTCCTGCAAGGCAAACCTATAAATGAACCGGTAGCACAACATGGACCCTTTGTAATGAACACGCAGTCAGAGATTCGTGATGCGTTTATGGATTATCAAAGGACTCAGTTTGGAGGCTGGCCTTGGCCGAAGGATGATATGGTCTTCCCTCAGGACAAGGGGCGATTTGCCTTGATTGATGGGAAGGAGACTCGACCACCTTCTTCGACAGCTGAGTCTTGTTCCAGTTAGTGAGGTCGAAAATGACATATAGATGATAACAACATGCACATATAGGTTGAATACTTTTTACTATTTCAATTCTTTAGCATCTTAATATAGCTTGACTGTACAATATAGGAAGGAGTCTGTTACAAAAACTCTCTTCCATTCTCTTTCACATTAGAGAGACGCTCTCTCTCTTTCTTTTTCTAAAAATTACAAAATGTGAACATTTTCAGGAGACCTTCGTCGGAAGCCTCCTCTCAACATTCTCAACCTTCTTCTCAACAAACTTCCAAGTCGATATCTTCGGGAAACTTCTCTAATTCCTACTTCAAGTATTGGAATCATTAATCCTATCCATATGATTGCTCCTGCGATCCGTGAGAAGGTCCAGTGAACCTCATTACTTTTCATTCGTCGTGATGATGATGCTCGTGGCAGGTACACTGGATGACGATTTTCTGAGATGGATATAACGTGTGCCATGGCAGGACGACGTTTTGTTATGTTGTTGCTGTTTGCAACAATGATGGGTGTAGTTGTCTCTTCACTTTTCTTTTTCACATTAGTGGAGTCCACTTTGGAAGAAGATACCTCTACTTCTTCATTACCAACACCATTAGCAATTACCACAGCCTCCACATTGTGTTCTTCTTCCTCAACATCCACAATCCCCTGTTCTCCCCCCTCATCTTGATTACCAAATTTTTCACTCAAAATCGATGAAATGAAACCAAACACACCCTCCTCCTCATCCTCATTCCCTCCCACATCATAATCATCATTAAACGAAATACCACTACTCCCCACAATCCTCGAAGCCGACAATCGATTCGAACTACCACTCGACGACAAAGACCAGAGTCTTCCACCATTCCAATATTCCTCAATGTCATAATTAATCTCACCAAGTTGATACTTGACATCTGGGCTTAGGCCCGTGTTGTAGGTGTAGGATAAGAGTTGGTAGATGGAGATTAGCATGAGGAGTTTGAGTAGGGTGTGTTTGATTGTGGTTGATGTGTAGCTTGATATGGATGTTGATGTTGTTGTGGGGGATGTGTGTAAGAGTGTAGTAGCGGTTGATGTTTGTTGTTGTAATGAAGAGATGATGGATGAAGCTGATGCTGCCCTCCTACGAGGCGAAGAGGGAGCAGCTGTTGATGGGGTGTAGGATGAAATGGATTGATGTCCAGGTGATAATGGTGTTGATGATGATGGCAAGGATAGAGTCCTTCTCTCATTCGAATCGGACCCGTGTAGACGACGATGGGTTTCATCATCCATTCCGACTCCCCCCGCTTCTTCATCTTCACCAGAATAGATTACAGATAATAAATCTTCATCCTCATCTCTCTCATCTAAATCATGATGAAATTGATGCTGAGGACATGTATTTGCCCTCTCTCGATTGATAGTGTCATCCGCCCCCATTACAAGCACGTCGCCCTGTGTTCGACGGCGCCGTCTTTCAGACATGGTAAATGATTTTGACTGCCTGTGTTTCTGTCGCTGTTGCAGCGATAATGTGCTATTTTCCATTGAGGTTGGCTGCATGGAATTAGTATCTCCGTGCTCATTATGACTGAGGGGGTGCAATTGCGCCGAGGAGGTTAAGCGCACCTCGCTACTGTCGCCGTCATCATTCACATCAGATGCACATCTTGCGCCACTGCCATAATAATCATGAGAGAAGGAACGGCGTTTCATCGTCACATTCAGTTGAGAAGAGGGACCACTCGTAGTAGTATCCTCTTCGTTGATTGAATAGGCATCATTATTGTGTCAGAGCGATCCATGTTTTGTTCTCAGCAGAAATTGATGGTATGTAATGTCCCCGCAGAGTGGAAGCTAGCCGCCGCCAATGAACTTCTTCCTATTATCAAATAAAATCACAGCGTGTCGGCAGCAGCCTCGTCGTCCCGTCGTCAATAGAGGACGCCTTTATGTGCACTCAGACTACTATTGTGCACTCACATTCATTCACGTTGACACCGCAATTCCTCATGTTGATGACCTATGACCTCGCTCGAAGAAGTTCTGGGTGACACCTAACGGTAAAGCGGCTAAATTAGATGAAAATGACTTTGTAAACGCGGGAGTCTTTGGAACATCTTTCCCGCCAGTTTCATCATCTTTTTTTGCCACCGACCCGACGATGACGACGTCATTGCCACGAAGGCTTTGCAAGGAGAGTTAGATCAAGCCAAGTAGTAGTAAGCACATCTAGAACCATGGTAGCACTCAACACTTCTTCAACGCTGATGATGATGGTAGCACTGCTAATAGTTTGCAGCAGCTTTGCTACCACCAGTGCCTTTCAGACAATCTCTTCACCTACGCTCCGAAGATCTTCTTCGTTGAACATGGCTGCTAAAGGAGGAGGACCTCGATTTGACAAAACTACAGAGAAATGGATAGTTACTGATCCAGCGGTGAGTGATGTACATGCTGCGTTTGTGATATCTCTTCGTTTGCATTATGTGTGCCAAATCTCACTTCACTTCCATCTTATACACTCACCATATCACACATATGTAGACCCAAGGCCCAGAGGCAGGATATGACCTCATCGGAAGTCTTTACAGAGCTGGACCTGTGCCATTCATTCAACGCGTCATTAATGCTGAGCAATACGAGCAAGCAGTTCTTAAATATATGGCCGCAGAAGGATGTGATCGTAAGGAGGCACAAGGTAACATGGATGCTTATTTTGAAAATCCTCAAGGTGAGTTTGCTTTGCTATCATAGCAAATATGCGTGTATGTATTCTCCTTAGATTGTAGAATACAAGTGCAAGTCACTAATAATGCCTTCATTATGACCTTATTAATATCTGAAACACAACAATAATACAAAAGACTGGGCATACCAAAAGATGCAAGAGCAAAACGGTGCCGCAAAGAAAGATTATGCCAATGCCAACATGGATCCACAGCAGATTGTTCTCTCAACTATATGGGCAGGTGTCGTATTTTGGTTTGCATACTATTTGGTTACTGGATTGGCAGAAGGGAAATGGGGTAAGGCTGAAGGAACGGATTTGCTTCATGGAAATCTTTGGACTCTACCATTTTAGATTTGTTGTACATAATCCTTTTAAGTGTGTACATCAATTGAGAGATTGATAGTAGTTTCCTTTTCTATCTGTATCTAGAGTTCAATCATTTGCAAACCGACATAATAGAAGTAAATTGTCTTGCATTCAACACTCCAAAATGAAAATGAACTTGCAATCATTGCTGTGTCAAAACTTTGGTTGTAGCCTTCAATGATGCCATGAGTTTTTGAATAGTATTGATTTTCACACGTTCACCACTTAAGTTGAGATTGTCGTATCCGATCTGCTCCAGTTTGATCAAATATTCTCGATAAAGCTCCACAATGATTTGAACAAATAGAGGACCCACTCCAGGCAACGTACTCTTTCCCATTTCAGCTTCCATTAGCAAAGCTTCGGCATGATCTGCGACCGCCGCCACAACTTTCCGATATTCAGGCGATGACTTTAAGCTGCAGCACATCTTCAGTTGAAACCCCTTCAGCTTTCAGCATATCTTGCGGCAAGTACACACGCCCAAGTGCAACATCTGGAGAAGCATCTCGCAATATATTGATTAGTTGGATTGCTTTTCCCAATGCAATTGCCGCAGTCACGTGATTGTTCTACATTTGCCTTAAGAAGCGGTAGGAGCATCAGACCCACAGTGCCAGCGACTTGATAGGCATACTCGTCTAATTCGGCCATGTTTGATATGGTTCTATTTTGGACTGTATCTTCTTTCATCCCTGATATCATGTCAACGAACGGTGACAGCTCCAAGTCAGTCATTGCGTTGTATATACATTGCAAGCTGCTCTATCCATATCATCAACTGGCTCATTACGACATATCATGTCAAAGCGACGCTTCCCAATCCGACAGCCTCTGCTTGTATTGTTGCTATATCAGATGACGGGTCGTCGGTAATTTCGTCCTGTCCATACGGAAAGGTGAGATCAATTTTCAGATTGTCCACAGAAACTAATATCTACTAGAGCAGCAGTGCTATAATAATAAGAAACTCACCAATCTACGGCACCAAGCATACAAAGCTGACGCATCTCTTGCAGTGTCGGCGTCAAGTAATCTAGAAACAAACAAAAGTATCGGATCATGCGTTTTCATTAGTTCCTTGATGGCTTCGTCTTGATTTGTTGTGCTGCTAGACAGATGATGATGCAACGCCGGCATACGAGGATGAGTGCAAGAGTTGCTGGTTCGAAATGAAAAGCCAGTGCATTTGGATAATACCGTGATAGCAAGGAGGATGCAAAACCGACGCGTCATGGTTAGTTCTACTATATATTAAAATTAAAGATGAGAAAAAAAACGTGGCGCACCTGCAAAGACATATGCCACTGAGGCAGGTCATTCAAATGAACCGTTTTGTAATACTTTCTATCATCTAATCTAAACAATTACGATTCTATTTTCTATTAACTACTTCTAAGAAAGAGGCTAATTACATGGCGTGCATGCCTTGAGGAGGATTCTTCATTTCACCACCACAGTTCAACTGATCAAAACTATACATCATTTTCTCGAAATCATTATTCGCGTTGACACCGCAGTTACCCGGTGCGGAATATCGGCAGACTTGTGTATGACAGTGTTTTGTTACACCACCGACAACATATTCCTTGAAACCATCAGCGCATCCAACATAACCTGATGCCTGCCATAGAACTTGTGTCAAGTGATATCTCTCTCCAAACCCTTTGTCAAGTTCTGCTTCAACAAAACGGTTCAGAATGTTGTCTGCTGGATACTGACTTCCATACGCAGAACCGACAGTTCCCCTGTTCTTGGCCATGTTCTCACCAGCACCCTGCCTCGTTGGGTCATGAGCCATGGAGTTGCTTTCACAATCGTCGAGTAACCTGTTGGCGTATCCCTGTGCCATTTCAGCGAGTTCAGAATCCCAGACTTGGGGAACGTAGTTGTCATTTCCATCATCTTTAATTCTATTTCCATCGTAATAATATTTTTGCCTACGAATTTCAGAGAAAGACAAGTGGGAATATTGATGAGTCGGTTGAACATTGATAGAAAGCAAACCAGTACAAGAGTGAAAACATACCTTCTTTCATTGTGTGCTTCCAACCACTCTACCTCCCTAGGTGTCATGACAGAAGGTTTGGTATGGAAATGCCGTTTCCACTCTTTCCCGTTGTAACACCTTGCAATAAGTGGGTGGGACCATCCCCCACCACTCTGTTCCATTCTAAGTTCAAACTTGGGGCAACCATCGCCGATCGCATCCTGCATAACGACTTCGTAGTCATCTGCCTCCAAGCACGCATCAACCACCTGCGAGTTACAGTAATCACCATTGTCATCGCACTCTAATACCTTATTATTTGTACCCTTCTTCTGGATCCACCACATATTCTCGTTGTAGCCGTCCTTTTCAAAAGTAACCTGGATCTTCTTCTCTCCCGAATCACAACCCATACGGGAGGTGAAAGGTAGTGTAGAAGCTTGCTGAACCGGAGGGACCGCTACTGGATCCTCCTGAATTGGAGGGGCCGGATGATGAGGACTCCTGGGAAGGTGCCTCATCACAGTTAGCCTTCTTCGACAAACGGTTGG